>CM053329.1:16843299-16917010 GCA_028583605.1 Dastarcus helophoroides
TACGAAAACTAAAAACATGAACAATCTTACTACCCTTAGTCCTTTCTTGGTTCACTGGAGATGGAAACCAATTATTAATTAAAATAGTGATAGGTTTAAAAATCCTCTGTCTTTTATTTTAAAGAAACAAGGACGTTTAAAATTACAGCATATATATTTACAGGTACAGATATTTATAGGTACTTCTTGATTCATTGGTGATAAATGCCAAAATATTTCTACAACATCGATATGATTTAAAGTTCTTGAGTCTTTAATAGTAAAGACCTGATGATCTTTAAATACTAACTCAAGTACCTGATATGACAAAGAAAATTTATTCTTAGAACATCGAAAAACTTTAAATCTCCTTGGATCTTTAGAGTTAAAGATCCAAAGATTTGGATCTTTAAAACTTTTTCCATGTTACAAAAAAAATTTATCTTCATCATGACAATGAGACTTGAATCACAATCTTTATAGCTTCTTCAAAGTGAAACTTGTTTCGAGGACACAATACAAATGAGTTGTGGCTCTTTAAAAGTCCTTGGGTTTTACCTCTAAAAATTTAATAACTTTTATTCTTCCTTAACTGTTATTTCTAAACAAATCGACCAACTGAAAGTCTTTAGAAGTAAAGATTCTAGAATTACAAAAGTACAACAATAAATTTCCTTTGTTAATCCATTGCTAACTAAGACTCTGTCTCCTTCTAATCATTTGATGGTTTATTGGTTACGAAGACCAAAAACATCAAAAACCTTTCTACTCTTAGACCTTTGTTGGTTCCCTGGAAAGGAAAACCAATTATTACTTAAAATAGTAATAAGCTTTAAAGTCCTTGACATTCCATTTTAATGAAACAAGGACGTTCAAAATTACAGTATATATATTTTCATCTCCAGTGAGTCAATAAAGGGCTAATGATAGTAAGATTGTTAAAGTTTCTAGTCTTCGTAACCAATAAATCATTGACGGACTAAAAGGATAAACAGAGTGTTTTAGTGAACAATGGTTTAACGAAGGAAATTTATTCTAGTATTTTGGTAATTCTAGAATCTGTACCCGTAAACACTCGATAATTTTTGAATTTATCGATTTGTTAAGGAATAACAGGTAAGGAAACATGGAAAACTGAAATACAGAACTTGTCCCCTGAAACCAAGAAATATTAAAAACCACAACAAAGGTTACTCCAACGCGTTTCACCAGTCAAACTCTTATCTTCAGTTTCTCTCTGAAGATGACAGCTTGGCTGTTGAAACGCCTTAGAGCAATCTTTGTTGTGTTTTTTAATATTTCTTGGTTTCAGGGGACAAGTACTGTATTTTAGTTTTTGAAGATAACCAAGGACCAGTCCGTTCCATCAAACAAAAAAAAAAACGGAAACATGGAAGTCATTAAATTTTTAAACGTAAAGACCCAAGAACTTTTAAGGTTCCTCAACATTTTTGTAGTTCTGTCCTCACTTTGAAGAAGCTATGTAGATTGTAGATGCTTTTATTATTTTGAATATTCGTAATCATTCCTACACCTTCACTGAACATTTAATGTTTCATTTAAATGAACATTTTTTGGTTACATTTTTTTTAATATACTTTTATCAATTTTGTTGAAATAAAGTATTAATTTTTATCTCAATTTTCACAATAGAATGAATAATAATTTTCTGAAGCAAACTACCTAATAAAATATTTACTTAATACAGTTTTTAATAATGAATAACTAAATATTTCAGTGAGCAATGACTTATGACTAACTTATTGTAGTATTTTGGTAGTTCTAGAATCTTTACTTGTAAAGACTCAATAAATTTAAGGTTTGTTGGTTTGTTCAGAAATAACAAGTAAGAAAGAATGGAAAGCAATAAATCTTTAAAGGTAAAGACCCAAGGGCGTTCAAAGTTCCAAAACTTATTCGTATCGTGTCTTCGAAACAAGATTTCCTTGGAAGAAGCTATGTGGACTGTGATTCAAATCTTTGGATCTTTCCTAGAATGGTCTCCAAATTCCACTTAAGTACCTCGTTGATATCACGAAGACAAATTATTTCCAGAACATTGAAAAACTTTTAAAGATCAAGATCCTTACACTTAAAGATCCAAAGACTTTTTGTCTTCATCATATCAACGAGGTACTTAAGTTAGTATTTGAAGATCATTAGGTCTTTATTATTAAAGACTCGAGGACTTTTAACCATGCTCACGTTGTAGGAGTAACTGGCATTTATCACTAATGAATCAGCGAAGGACTATATATCCTGTAATATTTTGTATGTCCTTGTTTATTTAAAATTATGAACCAAGGATTTTTAAATTTATCATTATTTTAAATAATAATTGGTTTTCATCTCAAGTGAATCAATAAAGGGCTAATGGTAGTAAGATTGTTAATGTTTCTAACATTTCTAACCAATAAATCTTTGAAGGACTAAAAGGATTAACAGTGTTTTAGTCAGCAATGACTTAACGAAGAAAATCTAATGTAGCATTCTTGTAATTCTAGAATCTTTACTAGAAAAGACTCAAGAAATTTAGGGTTTGTCGATTTGTTAAGAAATAACAAGTAAGGAAGAATGGAAAGCAATAAATCTTTAAAGGTAAAGACCCAAGGGCTTTCAAAGTTCCACAACTTATTCGTATCGTGTCTTCGAAACAAGGTTTCCTTGGAAGAAGGTATGTGGACTGTGATTCGAATCTTTGGAATTTCCTAGAATGGTCTTGAAATACTAACTTAAGTACCTAGTTGATATGACGAAGACAAATTATTTCTGAATCATCAAAAAACTTGTAAAGACACAAGACTGTGAATCTTCAACTGGAAAGATCCAAGGACTTTTAATTTTTTTTCGAAATCCTAGGAATAATTGGACTTTGTCAAATTTATGGGGTACTTGAGTTAGTATTTGTATATCATAATGTCTTAATTATGAAAGACTCAAGAACTCTTAACTATGTTGATGTTGTGGAAATCATTGGTATTTATCATCAATAAATCAAGAAAAAACTAAAAGCATATATTGTAATTTTGAACGTGCTTGTTTTTATAAAATAAAAGAGTAAGAACTTTTAAGCTGATCACTATTTTAGGTAATGTTTGGTTTTCATCTCCAGTGGACCAACAAAAGACTGAAAGTAATAAGGTTGTTGATATTTTGGCCTTCGTAACCAATAAATCATCAAAGGACTAGAAGGATTAACAGTGTTTTGTCAGCTATGGATTAACGAAAGAAATCTATTCTAATTTCGTAATTCTAAAATGTTTACTTTTAAACATTCGAGAACTGTTAAGTTAGTCGATTTTTTAAGAAATAATAGTCTAGGAAGAATGAAAGTCAATCATTTTTAAAGATAAAGACCCAAGGGCTTTCAAGGTTCCACAACTTATTTGTATCGTGTCCTTGAAACAAGTTTAACTTGAAAAAAGCTATGTGGATGGTGATTCAATACTCCCCCAGTGAACCAACAAAGGGCTAAGGGTAGTAAGGTTGTTGATGTTGTTGGCCTACGTAACCAATAAATTATAAAAGGACTAGAAGGATTTACAGTGTTTTGTCAGCAATGGATTAACGATGGAAATCTGTTGTAGTATTTCGCAATTCTGAGGGATCTTTACTTCTAAATATTTGAAAATTTAAGTTAGTTGATTTGTTAAGAAATAACAGTTTAGGAAGAATAAAAGTCAATAATTTTTAAAGGTAAAAACCCAAGGGCTTTCAAGGTTCCACAAATTATTTGTATCGTGTTCTTGAAACAAGTTTCATTTGGAAGAAGCTTTCTGGATTGTGATTCAATTCTCTAGATCTTTTCTAGAATGATCTCCAAATACTACTTAAGTAGTTCATTGATATGACGAAGACAAATTAGTTCTAGAACAGTGAAAAACTTTTAAAGGTCCAATTCTATGGATCTTCAACTGTAAAGACTTTTAAATTTTTTCGAAGTTCTAGGAATAATTTGACTTCGTCATATTAACGAGGTACTTAAGTTAGTATTTGGGGATGATAATGTCTTTATTATGAAAGACTGAAGAATTTCTAACCATCTCGATGTTGCAGAAATAATTGGCATTCATGACCAATGGGTCAAAAAAAAGCTAAATATATATCCTGTAATTGTGAACATCCTTGTTTCTTTAGAATAAAAGACCAAGGACTTTTAAACTTATCACTATTTTAAGTAATAATTGGTTTTCCTTTCCAGTGAACTAACAAAGGGCTAAGGGTAGTAAAGTTGTTAATTGCAACCTAGACTACAAATTCATGCATACGTCATTGTTGGCGATGGCCATAGTTTCTCTATGGACCAATAGGTGGTAGTACTAAAGAGTCACTCGCTCGACGCCTGTGATTGTTTTAGTACTTACTTGTCGGAACATTTATTAGCATTCGAGTTGGATATACCAAACTGACGAGATCTAACAAGATCGAAACCGGTATTTGGTTTCCAAACTTCGAATCTAATAAATGTTCAAACCTATTGGTCTGTGCATTATAGAATCCTTGTCTTCTGGGAACTCTCCTAGAGAGCAACCGCTTCGCTAGGTGGCGCAGTGTTTCAACTGTTGGTAGTTCAGCTACCTATGATTCACTATACACGCCTGGAGGGCTGCATGAATTTGTAGTCTAGGTTGCATTCTTCTTGCATACGTCTCTTGCTTTTGTTGGGCATTTTTTGATGGAACGGGACTAATTCCTTGGTTATCTTAAAAAATTAAAATACACACATTATCTCTTGAAACCAAGAAAGATTTAAAACACAACAAAAGTTGCTCTAACGCGTTTCGATTAATAATGCATACTAAAAAAAGTCCAGCAATTTTCAATACTTCGGTATGTACTTCATACAATCATAAAGTCAAGTTATTATCTTCAAAGAGATACTAGTATCTGGTTGGTTCCAAGGGACAAGATTTGTATTTCAATTCCATTTTTATTTCTCTAATTTTTACGTCGACTATGTAACATTAATCTTCAGAAAATTCAGTGTCAGACTTTAATTAAACAAGTCTTGGGTCTTCAATATGGATAGCAACCCTTTTTAAATACTTTATAATTCCGGTGCTTCAGCGGCCGCAAATGTTAAAGTTGAAATGGTGATTTTGATGTATCCTAGCTAATACATATCGATTATGTGACATAAACGAACTGCTTGAAATAATTAATGGTGTCATTTGGATATAATTTGCTAAAATTCGTCTGCAAGTGATGTACCCAAGATAATAAAATATATAACCATGTCAGTGCATATTTATGAAGGTAACTATGATGGGGAAATTAAAACCGTATCGATACATATTTCAAAAGCTGTCCTTCAAGCGTCGTATAATGATCAGAATATGTAATTTAGTCCCGATAATTGCTTTTAAACATCCCCCCATTTTACTTTAATATACTTCGCTCACAATACATCTATTGAATTAGTTTTCTATAAAATATAGATGCTTTCGATGCGAGTTCCGAAATAAGGAATAGAGGTCAGGGTTCAATCAAATCAATATTGGATACTTTTAACCGATGGTCCGCGATTAGAAGTCAAGGACTTTTTATGTGAATTATTTTTTCCTTCCGAGCTTATAAAACGATGCTTCCTATTAACTTAATATCGGTACTCGAAATTTCGAGCATCAATTTTGGGGGGACCATCTGAGATCTCAGATAATAATTGTTTTTTTGAGATAAGTAAACTGGGCTCGGAACGTCAAAATAAAATTTTTGAAACAAACGAGTAGTGTCTGTCTAGTTTTAGGGGGTAATCTTAGAAACAAGGCAAGAAATTTGTGAGCAAGAACAAGACAAGAAGTTCTTTTACCAAGAGCAAGATTTCTTGTCAAAAAAATTAGCAAGAAGCAAGATTTTTTACTTTTTTTAATATTTCCTTAAAATTAGCTCTAGCACAGTGTTATACATATCCACAGAAACTTTACAAGTAATAGATTCTGGCGATCCCATTTGTAAAAAAATGAATTCCAGAAAGTAATCAAAATCAAAAAAAAAAAGTTCAATATTTAGTTTTTTTGAAAATGACACTATTTAAGGGCCTGAAATTCAAGAAAAAATTTCATTTATCTTTAAATTTAGATTTCCTTTTTCAGAAATTTTAAAAGTTTCCTTAATTTTTAATTTTATTCATAGACCTCAAATTTTATTTCGATATTTAAATTCTTTTCTTAATGAAATGAAAAGAAATTTGTTTTGGAAATAAACCCTTTAAACACAACATTTTGACTTTGACTCGATTTTTTCTGAACATTTTGACTTTAGTCGCAAAATTTTTTTCACTAAACTCAGCTCAACTTCGATATATTAACGAAACTTGGCAATTTAATCTTTTAATCTTTAATTCTTAATCAAATTTAAACTTTAATTTCGATAAACATTTTTTAATGCATTTCGAAAACAAAATCGAACGTTTGAATTTAAAGTCAAAAGAGTCAACTCTGAAGTGAAAAATTAAGTAACACTAACTAATTTATAGTCAAAAATTCAAAATTTGTAAAAAAAAGAAAAAATTAAATAAAAACTCAAACTTGAACAGAATATCGTTCTGCAATCTGCATGAACTCTTTACAGCTATACATTAATAATTAAACTATGTTATAACGTATGCAAGTAGAATGCAACCTAGACTACAAATTCATGCAGCCCTCCAGGCGTGTATAGTGAATGATGGGTAGCTGAACTACCAACAGTTGAAACACTGCCACCTAGCGAAGCGGTTGCTCTTTAGGAACAATTTCCCAGAAGACAAGGATTCTAATGCCCTTTTTTTTTAAATTTCTACTCTTTTTGAAAACTTGACTTTTTTTTAAAGTTTGAACTTTTTTAAAAATTTTATTTATACATTTTTTTAAACATTTTCATTTAAATCTTTGACCTAAAAGAAAAGATTCTATTTAAACTTGAACTATTAAAATTTCGACTTTTTTTTAAAATTTGACCGTTCCAAAATTTCAACTTATTTGATAATTACGAATTTTTTCGATAACTCTGAGATTTCTCCAATATTCAGAAATTTCAGCTTCTTTGAAAATTTAATTAAAAACACTGCAATTTATTTTAAATGTCGATATTTTTCCAAAATTCGTCTTTTATTCACATTACCAAAATTATTGAAAATGTCTATCACTTTAAAAATTGAAATTATTTGTTAAAAAGTTTGTCTTTTCTAATAATTTTATCTTTATTTTGTAAAAGTAGTAATGTTTTTTCATTTAAATTTACATTTTTTGAGAAACATTTCAAAATAACTAGAATAAAAAAATAACACCTAGAATTTCTATTTTTAAAATTGAGCAAAGTTTTGAAACCAATTTCCAAAAAAGAACTTGCATTTAAATTACAAAATAAAATGAACTTTAAAAATATTAAGGTTTCGTTAGAAAACTTTTAAATTTCCAAAACAAATTAGAGAGAAATGAAAATTTTTACAAGAAAAAATATTTTGAAGACAAAATCTCCACGAAAAGTCTAAATTTCAAAAAAATTCTTTGCATAAAATGTTTAAAGAAAAACATAAATTGCATAGGGGAAAAAAGCAAAATTTCTTAGAGAAAAAATCAAACTTTAAAAAAAAATTGCAATATCTGTACAAAAAAGTCGAAATTTCCACTCCATTTCAAAACTTCGACTTTTTTTCAAAACTTCTACTCTATTTGAAAACTTGATGTTTTTTTTAAAAGTTTGAACATTTTTAAAAATTTTATTTATACATTTTTTTAAACATTTTCAACTAAATCTTCGACCTAAAAGAAAAGATTCTATTTAAACTTGAACTATTAAAATTTTGACTTTTTTCAAAATTTTACCGTTCCAAAATTTCAACTTTTTTGATAATAACGAATTTTTCGATAACTTTGAGATTTCTTCAATATTCAGAAATTTCAGCTTCTTTGAAAATTTAATTAAAAACTCTGCAATCTATTTTAAATGTCGATATTTTTCCAAAATTCGTCTTTTATTCACATTACCAAAATTATTGAAAATGTCGACCACTTTGAAACTAATTTCCAAAAAAAAGACGTGCATTTAAATTACAAAATAAAATGAACTTTAAAAATATTAAGGTTTCGTTAGAAAACTTTTAAATTTCCAAAACAAATTAGAGAGAAATGAAAATTCTTACAAGAAAAAATATTTTAAAGACAAAATCTCCAGGAAAAGTCTAAATTTCCAAAAAATTCTTTGTATAAAATGTTTAAAGAAAAACATAAATTGCATAGGGAAAGAAAGCAAAATTTCTTAGAGAAAAAAATCAAACTTTGAAAAAAAATTGAAATATCTGTACAAAAAAGTCGAAATTTCCACTCCATTTCAAAACTTCGACTTTTTTTCAAAATTTCTACTCTTTTTGAAAACTTGACTTTTTTTAAAAGTTTGAACTTTTTTAAACATCTTATTTATAAATTTTTTAAACATTTTCAATTAAATCTTCGACTAAAAAGAAAAAAAAAAGTCAAAATTTTTTGTTTTCCCAAAATGTTGAAATTTTTATAGAGCTTTCAGGGTTTTTTCCAAACATTTTTTGTCAAAACTACAAAATAAAATGAACTTTAAATTGTCGAGAAAAAAACTTAGCATTTTGAAGCAAATTAGAGGAACACAAAAAAAAATTTGAAAAAGTTGGAATTTCTAGAAGAAATTTTAAGAACGACACTTTCGGGAGAAATGGAAATTTCTAGAAAATTTCTTTTTATAAAAGATTTGGGAAAAATGGAAACTGCAGAAAAAATCAAAATTTCTTAAAAAATTCGGAAATATTTGAAAAAAAAACTCAAAATTTTTATACAAATGAGATTTGCGGTAAAAATTCGAAGATACTGTTTTAACTTATTTTTATAGAATCAGTAAAATGCGAGATGAGTTGGGTTTATATAGATGAAGTTGTATTTATTTTCTCAAAATGTTGAAATTATCAAAGAAATTTGAATTTTTTTCTTAACATTTTGATTTCTGCTAGAAATATTGATTTTTTCCTCAAAACTTTTAAAAAAATTTTGTTTTTAAAAATGTTCTTTCTTTAAAATTAAAAATAAAATAGATTTTTAAATGTCGTAGCTTCGTGAAGGAAACCTAAAATTTATATAAAAAGTAATGAGAGAAAATTTGAAATTTCTACAAACAATTGTGTAATGAAAAGTGTTCAGAAAATTTTGAGAAAAAAACTCGTAAACGAACTTGGAGGTGCTGCAGTTCCAGAGTGCCTATACGCCAGCAGCCACTGCAGTGGACCATCCAAAATAGTATCAATACCGGGATCCCCTATGATCAACTTTTTGAGAATTTTTATTTCCCAGAACTTCCCAGAACGATCACCAGTTAAAAGCTTTGTTATATCCCAACAGATAGGAGCCACAAAGTGCAACATTTTCATTAATTTTCTCAGTGCTAGCTTACATTAGTTAAGAAATTCTTGTGCAAAATTTAAGACTTGACTAAGTTAAGACTCAGAAATCAAATTAATTTATTTTTGGTGTTTTCCAAAACCAAAAATTAAACCTTCAATCTTTGGCGATCTGAGTTTATCTTTGAAAATATTCTTGATAACATTAATTAATAACTTAATAATAATAATAATAATAATAATAATAAATAATTCACTAATAATAATAACTTATTAATATTGGTCAAATATCATCGATGCTATTTCTAATTTTGGGCGAACTACGTACTAAATTTAACGTAACATTCCCTCGTTACTTGCCTGCATAGAGCATATGTACATTTTGCTTGTGTTGCTGAATATGTTTTGATTTAATAGCGAAACCGACTATATCTAACCAACTGGGTGAATTACCTTCACTCGGGAATGTGCCCAAACGTCAGAAATGCATTCAGCACAAAATAAATCCGGAATTCAACAAATCCCCTTTTAGAAGCAAACTTTATCGCCTTTGCGGCACCGAACGAAATGTGATGAAGGCTTTTACAACTTTATTGGTTTAATTTTAATAAGACGGTTAAACTAACCATAAAGCTCGGTAATATTCTTTATGGAGGCCGTGAATTTCGGTTCAGCCGTTGAGCAAGGAAGCCGCTGGAAAGCCAGGCACTGAACAACTTTAATGAATGCAATGAATACTAATATCGCCAAAATCAATATTTTGAATTCGGGCACAATTTAAATGTGGCACTTTGCTTCCGAGAGTAGTAATTATGCAACTGGAGGAAAAATATTTTTCACAGTTGGCGAATTTTCTTGATTAGTTTACTATTTAACTTGAGAAAGTTAGTTGGAATTGTCTAGGAAATTTGCGCACGGGGCTTGCAGGGACAACTACGCTTATAACCTTGAGGTATGGTAATTTTTGCATTAGAATTCATGGGGTCTTAAATGATATCAAGACCTCTTTTATTTTTGCGGGATTTTTATGTCAGGAAGAGTCGATTTTAAAATTAATTTTACTCGACAAACAGAATCTCTTTACAAAGCTTCATTATCAATTTACATTGCACTTTTTCCACGCCTTGGATGTGCCAAAGGGATTCATCTTGAATATTTACTGGGCGAAATTACTGAATTAATTCGGTAATCATATTTTAATTAAGACTATTGCTGTTATGAAGATTTGAAAATTGAGTTATTAATTTTGCGTCTTGATCAGCGTCAAAAGGAAATCTTTGTACAATTAAGGTTTCCGCCTAATTCCTCGAGAGAATTAACAGATTAGTAGACATAATGATGGTTATATATACCCAATTTTGTCACTATATATAGATTATTTTAAGTGGTTGGAGTTAACTCTCTCTAATAACATAATAGTTCAATTTAACTGGACGTTTAAGTTAAAGGTTTCATAGACTAGAGCATCGCTTACAAACAACTTTATTTTGGGAGAAATAATTTCTCTTTTAATATTTTACCAGCTTTAACGATTTCGTTTAAATTTCTTCTGAATAAGTGTTTTTACAATTAAACCGAAAAATTTCCCAAAATAAGGTTTTTAAGTTTGTTAAGTAACCGTTAAATAAATGTTGTAATTTGTCTTTGGTTTTCATGAAGAACCAGATATATAGATCGTTGTAAGACAAGGATTCTAATGCACAGACCAATAGGTTTGAACATTTATTAAATTCGAAGTTTGGAAACCAAATACCGGTTTCGATCTTGTTTTGGTTTCCAAACTTCGACTCTAATAAATGTTCAAACCTATTGGCCTGTGCATTAGAAAAGAGTAGAAAAGTTTTGAAATGGAGTGGAAATTTCGACTTTTTTGTACAGATATTTCAATTTTTTTTTCAAAGTTCGATTTTTTCTCTAAGAAATTTTGCTTTTTTTCCCCTTTCCAATTTATGTTTTTCTTTAAACATTTTATCAGGGGAATTTTTTTGAAATTTAGACTTTTCCTGGAGATTTTGTCCTTAAAACATTTTTTCTTGTACAAATTTTCATTTCTCTCTAATTTGTTTTGAAAATTTAAAAGTTTTCTAACGAAATCGTAATATTTTTAAAGTTCATTTTATTTTGTAATTTAAATGCAAGTTTTTTTTGGAAATTTGTTTCGAAGCTTTGCTCAATTTTAAAAATAGAAATTTTAGTTATTATTTTTTTTATTCGAGTGTTATTTCGACTTGTCTCTCAAAAAATGTAAATTTAAAAGAAAAAACATTACCACTTTTGAAAAATAAAGCTAAAATTATTAGAAAAAAAAACTTTTTAAAAAATAATTCCTATTTTTAAAGTGGTCGACATTTTCAATAATTTTGGTATTGTGAATAAAAACGAATTTTTGGAAAAATATCGACATTTAAAATAAATTGCAGAGTTTTTAATTAAATTTTTAAAAAGGCTGAAATTACTAAATATTGGAGAAATCCCAGAGTTATCAAAAAATTCGTAATTATCAAAAAAGTTGAAATTTTGAAACGGTAAAATTTTTGAAAAAAGTCGAAATTTTCAATAGTTCAAATTTAAATAGAATCTTTTCTTTAAGGTCGAAGATGTAATTAAAAATGTTAAAAAAATGTATGAATAAAATTTTTTTTAAAAGTTCAAAACTTTAAAAAGAAAACGTCAAGTTTTCAAAAACAGTAGAAATTTTGAAAAAATGTCGAAGTTTTGAAATGGAGTGGAAATTTCGACTTTTTTGTACAGATATTGCAATTTTTTTTTTCGATTTTTCCTCTAAGAAATTTGGCTTTTTTCCCCTATGCAATTTATGTTTTTCTTTAAACATTTTATACAAAGAATTTTTTTTGAAATTTAGACTTTTCCTGGAGATTTTGTCTTTAAAATATTTTTTCTTGTAAAAATTTTCATTTCTCTCTAATTTGTTTTGGAAATTTAAAAGTTTTCTAACGAAATCTTAATATTTTTAAAGTTCATTTTATTTTGTAATTTAAATGCAAGTTTTTTTTTTGGAAATTTGTTTCAAAACTTTGCTCAATTTTAAAAATAGAAATTTTAGTTATTTTTTTTTATTCGAGTGTTATTTCGAAATGTTTCTCAAAAAATATAAATTTAAAAGAAAAAACATTACCACTTTTAAAAAATAAAGCTAAAATTATTAGAAAAGACGAACTTTTTAAAAAATAATTTCAATTTTTAAAGTGGTCGACATTTTCAATAATTTTGGTAATGTGAATAAAAGACGAATTTTTGGAAAAATATCGACATTTAAAATAAATTGCAGAGTTTTTAATTAAATTTTCAAAGAAGCTGAAATTTCTGAATATTGGAGAAATCTCAGAGTTATCGAAAAATTCGTAATTATCAAAAAAGTTGAAATTTTGAAACGGTAAAATTTTGAAAAAAGTCGAAATTTTCAATAGTTCAAGTTTAAATAGAATATTTTTTTTTAGGTCGAAGATCTAATAGAAAATGTTTAAAAAAATGTATGAATAAAATTTTTAAAAAAGTTCAAACTTTTTAAAAAAAAGTTCAAACTTTTAAAAAAAATAGTCAAGTTTTCAAAAAGAGTAGAAATTTTAAAAATAAGTCGAAGTTTTGAAATGGAGTGAAAATTTCGTCTTTTTTGTACAGATATTTCAATTTTTTTTTCAAAGTTTGATTTTTTCTCTAAGAAATTTTGCTTTTTTTCCCTATGCAATTTATGTTTTTCTTTAAACATTTTATACAAAGAATTTTTTTGAAATTTAAACTTTTCCTGGAGATTTTGTCTTTAAAATATTTTTTTTTTGTATAAATTTTCCATTCTCTCTAATTTGTTTTTGGAAATTTAAAAGTTTTCTAACGAAACCTTAATATTTTTAAGGTTCATTTAATTTCGTAATTTAAATGCAAATTTTTTTTTGGAAATTGGTTTCAAAACTTTGCTAAATTTTAAAAATAGAAATTTTAGTTATTATTTTTTTATTCGAGTGTTTTTTCGAAATGTTTCTCAAAAAATGTAAATTTAAAATAAAGTAGGTTGGAAATTTCGACTTTTTTGTACAGATATTTCAATTTTTTTTCAAAGTTCGATTTTTTTCTCTAAGAAATTTTGCTTTTTTTCCCCTATCCAATTTATGTTTTTCTTTAAACATTTTTATACAAAGAATTTTTTTGAAATTTAGACTTTTCGTGGAGATTTTGTCTTCAAAATATTTTTTTTTTGTAAAAATTTTCATTTCTCGCTAATTTGTTTTGAAAATTTAAAAGTTTTCTAACGAAATCTTAATATTTTTAAGGTTCATCTTATTTTGTTAATTTAAATACAAGTTTTTTTTTGGAAATTTGTTTCAAAACTTTACTCAATTTTAAAAATAGAAAATTTAGTTATTATTTTTTTTTTATTCGAGTGTTATTTCGAAATGTTTTTCATATAAAATGTAAATTTAAAAGAAAAAACATTACCACTTTTATAAAATAAAGCTAAAATTATTAGAAAAGACAAACTTTTAAAAAAATAATATCAATTTTTAAAGTGGTCGACATTTTCAATAATTTTGGTAATGTGAATAAAAGTCGAATTTTTGGAAAAATATCGACATTTAAAATAAATTGCAGAGTTTTTAATTAAATTTTCAAAGAAGATGAAATTTCTGAATATTGGAGAAATCTCAGAGTTATCGAAAAAATCGTAATTATCAAAAAAGTTAAAATTTTGAAACGGAAAAATTTTGAAAAAAGTCGAAATTTTCAATAGTTCAAGTTTAAATAGAATCTTTTCTTTTAGGCCGAAGATTTAATTGGAAATGTTAAAAAAAATGTATAAATAAAATTTTTAAAAAAGCTCAAACTTTAAAAAAAAACGTCAAGTTTTCAAAAAGAATAGAAATTTAAAAAAAAAGTCGAAGTTTTGAAATGGAGTGGAAATTTCGACTTTTTTGTACAGATATTGCAATTTTTTTTTAAAGTTTGATTTTTTCTCTAAGAAATTTTGCTTTTTTCCCCTATGCAATTTATGTTTTTCTTTAAACATTTTATTCAAAGTATTTTTTTGAAATTTAAACTTTTCCTGGACATTTTGTCTTTAAAATATTTTTTCTTGTAAAAATTTTCATTTCTCTCTAATTTGTTTTGGAAATTTAAAAGTTTTCTAACGAAACCTTAATATTTTTAAAGGTCATTTTATTTTGTAATTTAAATGCAAGTTTTTTTTTTGGAAATTTGTTTCAAAACTTTGCTCAATTTTAAAAATAGAAATTTTAGTTATTATTTTTTTTTATTCGAGTGTTATTTCGATATGTTTCTCAAAAATGTAAATTTAAAAGAAAAAACATTACCACTTTTAAAGAATGAAGCTAAAATTATTAGAAAAGACGAACTTTTTAAAAAATAATTCCAATTTTTAAAGTAGTCGACATTTTCAATAATTTTGGTATTGTGAATAAAAAACGAATTTTTGGAAAAATATCAACATTTAAATAAATTACAGAGTTTTTAATTAAATTTTCAAAGAAGCTAAAATTGCTGAATATTAGAAAAATTTCAGAGTTATCGAAAAATTCGTAATTATCAAAAAAGTTGAAATTTTGAAACGGTAAAATTTTGAAAAAAGTCGAAATTTTCCATAGTTCAAGTTTAAATAGAATCTTTTCTTTAAGGTCGAAGATTTAATTGGAAATGTTTAAAAAAAGTATACATAAAATGTTTAAAAAAGTTCAAACTTTAAAAAATAGTCAAGTTTTCAAAAAGAGTCGAAATTTTGAAAAAAAAGTTTTGAAATGAAGTCGAAATTTTACGAAATATAAGTCAAAAATTTCAATAAAAGGTTTTGAGAAATATTTGCCTCAAAAAAAATTACAATTTTCAAATAAAAGTATGCAAAAAATGTCAGAATTTTGAAAATAATTGAAATTAAAAAAACAGTAACAATTTTTAAGTTTTCCAAAAAATTTTAAATTTTGAAAATGACTAAACATTTAAAAAATTCGAACATTTGGAAAAGGCCGGAATTTTCAACAAAGTGGCAATTAAAATAGAGTCAAAATTGTCAAAAAGTGCGATTTAAGAAAAGGTTAAAATTTTCAATAAAGAAAGTCGAAATTTGTTGACAAGGCAAACATTTCCAAAATCTTTCAAATGTTTAAAAGAACTCAAAATTTTGGAAAAGAAGAATTTTTTAAAAAGAAAACGTCAAAATTATTAATCGAAATTTAAAAAATATAAAAATTTTCAAAAGATTTAAGAATTTTCATCAAATTTAGGAAATAATTCGAAATTTTAAAAAGTTTAAATTTTGAATAGTTGGGAAATTTGCACACAAAAAAATCAAATTTTCGAAACTGAAATATTGAAAACGAGTAAACATTATCAGATTCATCGAAATTTTCAAAAGTTGAAATACTGAGAAGTTTAAATTTTGAAAAAAAATTAAATTTTCGAAAATTTGAAATTGTAGGTAAAAAAAAAAAAATTTTCAAAAAATGTCAAACATTTCATAAAATTTCAAAATTTTCAAAACGATGGAAATTTTGAAAGAATTTTGAAAAGTAGTCAAATTTTTAACAAAAAAATTAAAAAATAAACAAAACTTTGCAAAAAAGGTCAAAATTTTGAAAAATACTTGACTACTTTTCAAAAATTTAAATTTTTTTCAAAATTTTAACTTGTCAGTATTTCAACTTTGGAAAATCTCGATCAATCTGATAATTTTTACTTGTTTTCAATATTCCGGTTTCGAAAATTTTGATTTTTGCAAATGTGTGTGCAAATTTCCCAACTATTCAAAATTTAAACTTTTTTAAAATTTCGAATAATTTCCTAAATTCGATAAAAATTCTTATATCTTTTGCAAATTTTGATATTTTTTTAATTTCGACTATAAATTTCGAACTTTTCTTTTTAAAAAATTCTTCTTTTCCAAAATTTTGAGTTCTTTTGAACATTTGCAAGATTTTGAAAATGTTTGCCTTGTCAACAAATTTCGACTTTCTTTATTGAATATTTTAACCTTTTCTTAAATCGCACTTTAAATAAA
Organism: Dastarcus helophoroides; assembly: GCA_028583605.1. Lineage (NCBI taxonomy): Eukaryota > Metazoa > Arthropoda > Insecta > Coleoptera > Bothrideridae > Dastarcus > Dastarcus helophoroides. Next base: position 16,859,640 of record CM053329.1, read on the forward strand.
AACCAGTCTAAATTATTAAGAATCGACAAAATTAATAAAAAATAGAATATAGAAGATAGAATCAATAAAAAAAATTATAATTTTCCAAAAAAAAAATAAACAAAGATCGAATTTAGCAAAAAGGCGAAAATTTAAAAAGTTAAAAGTCCAGATTTGAAAAAATTTACATTTTCAGAAAAAGTAAGAATTTTCAAATGGTAAAAATTAAATTTTACATTAAAGTCGAAATTTGGAAGGAAATCCAACCTTTCAAAAAACGCGACATTATCAGAAGTTTTTATTGTCAGGAAATTTAAAGTTTTCAGAAAGTAACGTTTTAAAAATGTCGAAATTTTTAGTCGAAATCTTAAAAATTTTAAAACGTTAAACATTGTCGCGCACCCCCATTACTTTTAGTTACGAGCCGCTACTGGTCCACAGTCTAGATAATCGACAACTGGGGAATGCCTATTATAATAATGAAATACTAAAGTACATAGAAGTGTGTAAAAATAACTAAAAACGTATTTAGAAAATACCTTAAGGTACCCCATAGTTCATGAGTAAATAAGGGTGGTCGAACGAAATCTTGACTTTACATATTCGATATAATAATTGTTTAGAATCCAAACTAAGAGTAATAATTAAAACAAAATATTAAGTAGATAAGCAAAATGATAAATTATGAGCTAGTTTCAGCTTAATTTTGCTTATTTTTTATTGTTTTTGGTTCATCGAAATATTTCAGCTGATCTAAAATTGGTCAAAGCCTAAAATATAGAAAAAAAAGAATAGCATAAATAAATACAAAGGGAAATTGCAGTTGACAGAATATGCAATAGCCGCCAACCAAAAACCTAACCATAAATTATCCCCACTTAATTTATTTTTACTTTGACTTGCTTAACAGTGTTCAACTGATCAAATGAATTAAAAATTTCGGAGTCTTTCTGTTTATGTTGCTAAAAAAATATTCTGTCAAGCCGTATCTTGACATCAATCACGATGAGTGATTTTTCGATATCGCAATCCCTTCATTCAAACGCTATCTCAAAACGAGCCCCTAACGAGAGCCTGGTTTTCGAAGCGTTACAATCCCCCGTATGAATTTCTTTTCAGCTGCGTGCATGACATTATTCCTTACTTAATACATAAAATTACCGGCTCTAGGTCGAATAATAAATTTGTTAGTTTAATCAATTGGTTATGTGCGCTAAAATCATATATAACATGGGAAACGACATCTGTATTGTGTCGGTTCGTGACTCACTTTCATATCAAAGCTATCAAAACAATTTTAATGTAATTAAAGGGTACACATTTATTATTGCCAAGGTCAGGGTACTAAAATAAAATTTAATAATGAGGGGTATAAAGCACCAATTCTTGCTGCACACGCGACCAACAGACGTCTGGATTTCATAACGTTTTTTGACCGATTTCTAACCAGAGTCTTTTTTTGGTTGTGTTTTTGTCCCAAGTTAATGATGCATTTACTTAAGTGTTTTTAACAGCAGTTTTCCCAAAGTTTCTCAAAGTGTTTCTCAAAATACGTATTTCCAGGGTTAGGGGGAAAGTTTGGTGGGGATATGGGTGGGGCTACACTGGACGGCGTCAGCTGATACAAAAAGTAAAAATTATTTGTGTCGATAAATGTAACAAAACTAACCTAATTGGCTTGCACAGCTTTAAAAAGTGGGTGAAGATTGCAGAGTGTTATTTTGCCTGAACTCGTTGATACGTTCAGCAGACAAACAGACATTTACAATGGATATTTTTTTTACATTTTGTAAAAGTCGTTATAGTCCCTGCCACCTTAATTTAAAGTACTGTAACGCAATGTAAATAGATGAAATACGATTTAGAATAGAATTGTAGAATTTAGTAAATAAAAAAAAGTTTCTAGAAGGATCTGATAAGGGGAAAGCGGCCGCGATAACGAAACAAATGGCAGATAAGCGTTCCAGAAATTTCGGCAAACGATAAGCCTTATCTGCCGAAAAGTTCTAGAAGCCGGGAGCCAAAACTATAAAAAGGCGGTCAGCTTTCCCTCGAGTCAGTCAGTTAGAGTCAGTGTAATTAGAGAGTTAGTAGAAGTCAATAATAAGTGAATTAATTGTCAATTGTGGTGATCAAAGTTGAGTTCAGTAATAAAGTGGGTCTTATTCGATAAGTGTAAACAATCGAACCGATAAGCCTGTAACAATATTTAAATTTCCCTGAAATGTTCAGCTTGTAAATGAGTTTACATAATTATATTTTCTAGTTTCAAGTATCGCTCTGAATTTTGGTGAAACAAACTGGTCCTTAATTATCTTTAGAAATTAAAATACCAATCCTATAACACACAACACTTTCTCTAACGCGTTTTAACAGCCAATTAATTGTCTTCAGAGAGATTAAAATACAAATCTTGTTCCCTGAAATTAGGAAAGATTAAAAACGCAACAAAGGTTTCTTTAACTCGTTTCAGCAGCCAAGCTTATATCTTCGGAGGGATATCCTTACAGATATCTTTCTGAAAATGATAGCTTGGCTGTCAAAACATATCAGAGCAAGCTTTGTTGTGCTTTTAAATTTTTCTACTTTCAGGGGACAAGATTCGTATTTCAATCTCTCTGAAAACAATAAATTGGCTGTCAAAACTCGTTAAAAAAAAGTGTTGTGTGTTTTTTGGTATTTTATGGCCCAAGGGGACAAGATTTTTGTATCAGTATTACTCATAAGTGCATGTTTTTGTTCCTAATGTATCGAATGCAATTTTTTTGGCATCAAAATTACTGTGGTCGTTGTTATTTTCGATGTGAATGCTTTCGAGTATTGCCGCTCATCGATTTTCACCGGCTAGTGTCAATATTTAATTGGTGAATTGTAAAATTCGTACGTCGAATGGATCGGCGTAACATTACGCCTGACGATAATGCAGGAATATCTGATAACTGGGTTATACGAACACACATAAGCCCGAACACAATCTGGCTCTGAAACAAAACTACTGGATTAGTTCCGGATAATTTATTTAATCTATATGCCGCAGTTGGAGCCAGAGGTATATTTTATTGCGGCAGCTATAAATTAGTTTATGTGTATAATGATTAAATATCGATAAGACTACTGACACTTTGGTAAAACTAGTTTAAGTACTAAATAGAAATGTAATTCAATTCATAGGTAATAATCCGCTTAACAATACCAAATTTGGAAGAAATTTGGAAAACACAATGACTTAATTAAAGCCTGAAATAAATTTTATTATAACAATCACAAATAATTTGAAAAATGACCAACGATCGACGTTTTTGTAGTACTTATTGAATAAACGTGTATGGTTTTAAAAACCTTTAAGAATTCAACGAAAATGTTTGTTGATGCACAAACATAAGTCAACTTAATAACGTCGTATTTGGAAATATTATAAAGAATTCCCTGTCAAGGATAAAGCCGGGTATAAATCCGGAGACATATTTTGTGATGACAGTCATGGAGAGTTTAGGTAATGATTAACTATCGACGTTTTCATACTACCTATTGATATTAGCGTAGCAGCAATTTTGTTCCAGGGAAAGAGGTCAAAGGGTTAGTTTTCATACTAGCTATTGACATTTTCGTAGCAACAATTTGGTCCCATTGAAAAGGGTTAAAGAGTATGTGTTAATATTTCTAAAAAAATTATAAAGCTCTATAAGTGGACATTTAATAATTTACAAAAATCAATAATGTATATTTCACCTTTTCTAGGGCATTAACCACTCTTGCTCTTTTAATCTGTTGGCTTTTCAGTAAAATTCTATGATTTAGAAAACATTTTAAAGAGTAAATGTGAATTTATGCCAATTTATAAACATAAGTTTACTTAATAACACTGCATTTGGAAAAACTATGGAAAATGGTCCGCCAGAAATAGAACTTAGAATTAATACTGTAGAATTCGTAGCAACAATTTGGTCCTATTGAAAAGGGTTAAAGAGTATGTGTTAATATTTCTAAAAAAATTATAAAGCTCTATAAGTGGACATTTAATAATTTACAAAAATCAATAATGTATATTTCACCTTTTCTAGGGCATTAACCACTCTTGCTCTTTTAATCTGTTGGCTTTTCAGTAAAATTCTATGATTTAAAAAACATTTTAAAGAGTAAATGTGAATTTATGCCAATTTATAAACATAAGTTTACTTAATAACACTGCATTTGGAAAAACTATGGAGAATGATCCGCCAGAAATAGAACTTAGAATTAATACTGTAGAATTCGCAGAATTAAATATGTATCAAAATGTTGACCTATTTACCACCGATTCTACAAAAGACATCTATAATTTGGACAACATTTAGGAATTCAATACCACTGTTTGTCAATTCACAGACATGGATCACTTATTATTGCTGAATTTGGAACAACTATAGAGAATACTACTTCGCAGTTAAAACTAAAGATAAGTTTTGTTGTAGAAGCCTTAAATCAGTTAATTTATTATTATTAAGGTTTTCACCACTAATAGCTCAGTAAACGTTTATGTTTTTGAAAACTTTTAAATATTCAATGCAAACGTTTGCAAATCCAAACATGAATTACTAAATAACGTCGAATTGCGAAAACATATAGAAAATACTGGATTAGAGTTGAATAGGAAAGTAAATTTTGTTGATTAGAATGGTAAATCAGCTAATTTATATTATTAATCTCTTCTAATATAATAAAAGGGAATGGTCTTTAGCTATCATTGAAAATTGACATACAAATCTTGCCCCCTAAGACCAGGAAAAATAAAAAACACGCTTTTTAATAGCAAGGCTTTTTCTCCGAGAATTTCACTGAAGATCTTAACCATAGAAACGCGTTAGAGCAACTATTGTATTTTTAATCTTTCTTGGTTTCAGGGACGAAGATTTGTATGTCAATTTTTCTTATGTTGTAAAATCCCTGCTAAAATACACCAGCATGTTGGTTTCAGGGGACAAGATTTGTGTATTTATAATTGAGACTCATGAAAGTAAATCATTCTTCTTTATTACTAAAATCTAAATAAGATATTTCTAATCAACAAAAGAATGAAAGCAAAATGAGTTTCTGGTGTGTTCGCAATTAATTAATTAATCGATCGTCGTAAGTTTCAAAACCATGTCACTGGCTCTCGTAATTAAAGTTATACACAAGCAGAGCGCAAAAATATTATCCCACCTCTATCCGAATTCAATCCAACCCTCACCAACTTGCTAATTTACAAGCACGAAGGGCGAATCCATAACTTGAAACTCACCCTAAAGGTCCATATGAAAAGATATAGAGCAAAGTTTTGCTAACTAGAAACGCAAAATACAACTTTGAAATTAGCTCTTTGTGCCAAAGCACTATTTAAACAAATTTCAACCTCCCCATTGGCAACTCAATCGAACCTAGTTCCAAAGTGGTTTACTAGAAATCTTAATTTTTTTCCTCACTTCTTTGGAGCGAGAGTATATCTAGTCGTGATGAGGATAATGCAAATTTCCAGCACATAAAAGAATCGTAAAAGTCATGAAAGAAACTTTTTAATGATTTCAGTCGCCACTAGTTGCTGCCGACTTTATTAAATCGTCGCGTTGTGCTCGGGAAACAATATTTCCCACGACAATAAATAAAGAACGGCTGTTGGCAATACCCGACCGACTGGGCCCGAATAAAAACAAACATCGAGCCTTTTTATTGTCGCTTCCATAACTTTCCACTTTTTGGTCCCTCGACGGCAAATCGCGAAAACAATAAAGAGAGAAAAATACGCGTCCGTACTCGGAGGTTCACGTTAATTGAGCGTATATATGACAACACCACACTTTAGGATTGCACGACAAAGGATTTAATTGTTTGATAGGAACGTTTAAATGTGTTTAATGTAGTCGCCGGTTTTCGATTTTTTTTTTATATTTGCTATGCGCCGGCAGGTTTAGTCTGTTAGAGCGAATTTCAGGACGAATAACGTCCGAATGCTTGACTGGACTTTTGTTTACATTGAGCTTACTATTATCTATCATTATCATGACACATTTTGCATATGGTTACATTTCAAAGCAACGGCGTTGATTGATTTAGTTCACTGTTGTATATTTGTTTAAGTTAAATGTAGTCAAAAAAGTAACAATTTAAAATTGCGATATATGAGGTTGCAATCCATAGAAAAAAACTGAAACTTAACAGTTATCCAGGATATGATTGTATGTAAAACGGCCCATTACAGGTCCATTATATATATATATTTCTTTTCTTTTGATAACGTAGCATTTTCCATCATTTTTCCAAATTCAGTATTATAAAGTAAATCGCTGTCTTTGATTTTGCAACAATTTATTTTAATTGCTTGAAAATGCCCAGATTTGTTGGAATTTATTGAAATAACCCTTTCAAGATAAAAACATTTTCTAACATTTTTCCAAACTCTGTATTATTAAGTCGCTATTTTCACGTTTACAATTCATATTAACTATTTGAAAGCGACCAAATTTGTAATATTTTACTAAGCTGATGGTATCTCATTTGACATGTTTGTGATTAAGGTAGAGGTGCCTCAGGGGTCTACTCTGTCCCCTATTCTATTTCTGTTTACCATAAACTGTCACTTAACATCCACCTAATATATAGCTACACAAATGATAGTCTTTTTTCTATGGCAAATTGCAGTTCTTTGCTGCTTCAGATAGGTTAAAGAAGCAGCCAAAACAGATGATTCATCAGGATCTCAAGATGGTTTTGGAATGGTAAGAAAAAAATCTGGTTGACTTCATGGCCTCAAAAACTCAGGCCATTGTTTTCTGAAACTGGTCAAGTTCTGATAGAAATACCTGTACCAGAAACAACTGCTAATGTACAACCTGAACCTGCACCCTCGACTTCCGGGCTTAATCGCAGCAGTTTGGGTCTGGTGTCTCCGCATGCCATAAGTCCAGCACCAGAGAAACGAAGAAAAGTATCTAACAGAGGAAGAAAAGCTGCTGTAGCAGCAGTCATAACATCTTCACCCTACAAAAATGATTTAGTAAATAAAAATATGAATAGACAAGAAAAAGAAATAAATTAGTCAAGACAAATAATAAGAAGAAATCTGCGAAGAGAAAGAAACAAACGAAGAAAAATAAGGATGATTGGGAAGAAGAAGACTCTGAGGAACAGGACGATATCCAGTTTGATGAAGGCCGTGAACATGATGAGTTGATGGACCAAGTATCTCCTGACTCTGCTGATGCAGAATGTATGTTCTGTTCAAGACTTTTTTCCATGGATAAAAGTGAAGAAAGCTGGATTAAATGCTTAATGTGTGGGCTCTGGGCACATTATGATTGTGCTGGTCCAGAGTTTGATACTTGGATCTGTGACTTTTGCAAGTGAATTAAGTAACTTCTTTCATTTATCACAGTACGTTATTTTTAATTATTTGATCTCATAGATATTTATGTCTATTTTTGTTATTGATATGATGATCTATGCTTATATTCCATATATGGGTACCTATTCCATATTTGGTTACTTATTTGTAATTTTGGTTTTTGTGTTAGATTGTAATTTAATAACTAATATATTTGATTAAAGGCTGTTAATTACTACATATAAATGTATGACTGATTAGTAATAACATTAAAGTATTTTCATTTCTATGAAGTTTTTTTTTTATATCCCTAAAACAAAATGGTATTCCATATTTGGTGACTTCCCTCTACGATATATTTTTAAAATTGATAGACTTGAGCCCTCACGAAAAGCATTCTTAAAGTATGAAGTCCAATTTGGATGAGTGAGAACTTCTACATATACTCTTTTTTCTGCAGAATCAAACTCTAGATATCCTCTCAGGCCAAATTGTTCACAACAATTCCTTGTTGAAGCGACCATCTATCTCCTACTCGTAATGCTCTAAGAGCATAAGATCACCATTTGCGAGCGAACTGTTCCCCAATAAAATAATGAAAAAAAAAAAGGTGTAATTTAGCAGTAAAATATATAACATGTTCTTTTTAGGTGAGGCAAAGTAAAATATGTAATTTAGAACACAAGGATATTTCATGGAAGCATTTAATAGTCAATCTCTTGGGGTAAAAAGCTGATTACAATTTAGCCCAAAACACCGCTAATTAATTACGTAATTAATAATAAAATTAACCACTTCGACTTAATTAAAATAAATCTGAATGCTCCAACTTGCCACTTTGTGGGGAATTGCCATCTACGAGAAAGAATAATATTTACAGAAGTTTTTCGGACGCGTTTTGCAACTTTTAAAAAGTAACTTTCCTCTCTCGCTCCCTGAATTTTAATAATGCAAATTGAAACAACCGGAATCCGAAAGTATGCAACTTCGGAAAACGGCTTATTGCGTTATTAAGTTGTTGCTGTCCTCGCCTCGTTTTTTAAACTCTGTTGCCCTAAAATAGCTTTCTTCTTGAATTTTCAAGCCGGTATTTACCGGTAGCGGAAGTAAGCCGGACGAATTCATGGCGATTTGTGGGGTCGAAGTGTGTGGTGGAGATTTTTGGTCATGATTTAAGTATTTGAAGGTTGTTAGATTCCTTGAACGTTGAATTTTGAAAGAAAATATAATGACAAACTTTGTTTCCCAAATTTTCCAATTTTATCTCATTTTTTTTTATTTTAAAAATTTCTCCAAATTAACTTCGCCTTAAAAGCTTGAATTTAGTCTGGGTATTGTGGCTTTAATTTAAAAAATATAAAATCAATGTGTTTAACCATGCTACGCTATTGCATGTGATAGGAAAGCTATAAAATTATTATAATAATATCAATTTATTACATAAATTTGTATGCAAGTAGAATGCAACCTAGACTACAAATCCATGCAGCCCTCCAAACGTGTATAGTGAATCATAGGTAGCTCAACTACCAACAGTTGAAACACTGCCACCAAGCAAAGCGATTCCTCTCTAGGAAAGTTCCCAGAAGACAAGTATTCTAATAGGCACAGATCAATAGGTTTGAACATTTATTAGATTCGAAGTTTGGAAACGAAATATTGGTTTCGATCTTATTAGATCTCGTTAGTCTGGTATATGCAACTCGAACTCCATTCGAGTTGGATATACCAAAAAAAAGTATTTTCGGAAGCAAACTCTTTTTCGTTACTTCAACGATTAAAGTCAAAGTCATGAAGCACAGAGAAGGTACCAAGAAGGCCGGTTTAGTTTTCGTAGAAATTGTGAAGACAATATATTTTTCAATTCATAACACCATTTTAAAAGTCAATTTTTTTCTTAGTCACTTGTACATTAAACCTTGAAGTCATCAAGAACTTTGGCTAAAAGAATCCTTGTTTTAAAAAATTTATTTTACATTATCGCGCACAGTTTGTAAATTGTATAAATTGTAACTGGACTCAATAAGCAAGAAGAATGCAACCTAGACTACAAATTCATGCAGCCCTCCAGGCGTGTATAGTGAATCATAGGTAGCTGAACTACCAACAGTTGAAACACTGCCACCTAGCAAAGCGGTTGCTCTCTAGGAGAGTTCCCAGAAGAAAAGGATTCTATAATGCACAGGCCAATAGGTTTGAACATTTATTAGATTCGAAGTATTTGGTTTCCAAACTTTGAATCTAATAAATGTTTAAACCTATTGGTCTGTGCATTATAGAATGGACTCGATAAGCCAAAAAGAACTTTTTGAAATAATTCAGGACGAGCCAATAATGATCCAAAAATAAAAAAAAAAATCCTTGTAAAAGAGTTTCGCCTCTGGTATGGCGGACATACTGAGTAAACGTGCTTTTCTCTCTAAACTTTCCTATCCTTTGTACCAGTTTTTAATTCAGAAGAGGTTCGCCTCTGGCATGGTGGACATGCTGAGTTAACGTGCTCTAATGTTTTGAAATTGGTTTTTTCATACTTTTATTTTTACATATTCCTTTATATGTATTTCTCTTTTCATTTATTTTTTCTTTTCTTTGTTCCTGAAGAAGCCCCCTACGATGGTGGGCAAAACGTCGAACACTCTTAGAAGTTCTTTGACACGGCGCAATCCCGGAAGAAGTATATTTTGTACTGACTCTGGCCGTGGAAGCCTTCGTTATCAAATCCTTGTCTTGATTTATAAAGATAAGTGTTTCTAAAGCAATTCAAAGGCGCTGAATTTCTAAGAAACTCATTTTTGAACATTGTCTGTAAAAGCCTACGAATGTAAAAATCTTTAGGCATTTAGTATAAATGTTAGCAACTTCTTATGTGAGGAATTACTTAATAACACTAAATTCGGAAAAACATAGGAGAATGAATTTGTGCAATTGGAGATAAAGGTAATTTTAGTTGTTAGATTTGTATGCAAGTAGAATGCAACTTAGACTACAAATTCATGCAGCCCTCCAGGCGGCGTGTATAGTGGCGAATCATAGGTAGCTGAACTACCAACAGTTGAAACACTGCCACCTAGCGAAGCGGTTGCTCTCTAGGAAAGTCCCCAGAAGACAAGGATTCTAATATGCACAGATCAATAGGTTTGAACATTTATTAGATTCGAAGTTTGGAAACCAAATACCGGTTTCGATCTTGTTAGATCTCGTTAGTTTGGTATGTCCAACTTGAAGTCCATTCGAGTTGAATATACCAAACTGACGAGATCTAACAAGATCGGTTTCCAAACTTTGAATCTAATAAATGTTCAAACCTATTCGTCTGTGCATATTAGGACATAAATTTGTGATTGTCTTATTAGGGACAAAGACATTATCGTCTTTGGTAATAGATCATTCTTCCAAAATTGGATTGACATTAATAAGTTTTGATAAAACACAATCAGCCACCATTTTTTTAAGGTATATTTAAAAATGTTTTATGAAATTTTGAATGAGTAAACAATATTAACTTTCTCTTTTACAATCTTCCAGTTTCTTATGTCTTTTTTACATTTTGTAGGGGCTGTCATAGGTCCTGTCACCTCCTGTAACTTCCACAAGTTTGCTCTAGTTTCAGTCAGCATTATACATCTTGGTCGTTACAGCCAGACTCAACATATGACATACACTCATTTAGTCTACGTTGCATTCTACTTGCATAAATGTACTGATGTTGGCCGAAATTTTTCATTTATGAATTGTGATAATATTCAATATATTCATGACAATTATTCCGTAGTTAAGTCCCTCATTGTTTAATAGAAAAAGTAGACTTTGCTACCTCATATTTTACAAGAAATAACTGAAACACAAAAGTTAAAACATTTAACCGTGATTGTTATAATATTACCCAAATCGAAATATTAAATTAATATTTTAAGAAATATCATTAAAAATATAACAGCGTCGCCAAACGCTCAGCCAAATGTTACCAATTCTTGTCACTATGTCCAAGATTGTAGGCAATGCGCAGGTAAAATTATGTGCGTCGTGTGAAGCACATCTTTATTACGCCAATTTTAATCTCTGTCCGTAATTTGCCAGCGTTTTTCTTTTCTAATATAATTAGCTTTCATTTATGGAGAAAATAGAAATAATATTAATCAAATTAAAACACAATTTAAACAACTATGACATACACATTTTCGTATATTCAGGTCAACTTCAGGGGTAAGGTTAGATTATCAGGCAAGTTTAGCTTTCAATTCAAGGAGCGACCATGGCGCAGTAGTTGAGCAATTGCTTTGGGCGTGCAGGGTCTGAGGTTCGAACCTCGCTGCCGATCTTGCGTTTTTTTAATTCTATTGCAAAATCACAGGTGCCTATTGGAGATTAAAATACGTAGGTATTTTAAATTACTGGTACTAAAAAAGCGAAACCATTTATTTTGTCTTCGACTTTTGTGTAATTGTTTTTAACAGAAGTCTAAGTTTGAAGATAAAATTTCGTAAAAAAATGTCCATATCGAGCTAAACGTTTGGTGATTAAAGCTGCAATTTGAAATCTTGTGAATTTTTTTTTACAAATCCCAATTTTTCTCAAAATTTTGATATTTATTTGCAATTTCTTTTTTTTTCCTCGTCATTATGAGTTGTTTTCCCAGTGGCGGCTCGTAGCCAAAACTAATGGGGGTGCTGCGGCAACGTTTAACGTTTTATGTTTGATTCAAAACGTCCATTTATTCAAACTTTTTAAAATTTCAGCTAAAAATTTCAACATTTTCAAAATGTAACTTTTCGAAAATTTTAGATTTCTTAGAAAACTTGACAATGAAGATTTTTGAATAATGTCGCTTTTTTTGAAAGACGGAATTTTTTCCAAAGTTCGATTGTATTTCAAAATTTGGACTTTTTGGTATGATTTCAACTTTATTTTATTTTTAGCTACTGACTTTTCCGAAAATCTGTGTATACTCTTTTAAAAATATCTCCATTTTTGAAAATATTAAAACTTTTCGGTGTTTTGTTTTTTGTTTTTTTTTTGCAAATTAAGTACGTTTTTTTAAAATTTTCAAACGGTGAAAATTTTTGAATAATGTCACTTTTTTTGAAAGACTGGATTTTTTTCCAAATTTCGATTCTATTCCAAAATTTAGACTTTTTTCTTATGATTTCAACTTTAGTTTATTTTTAGGTACTGATTTTTCCGAAAATCTGTGTATACTCTTTTAAAAATATCTCCATTCTCAAAAATATTTAAACTTTTCGGTGTTTTGTTTTTTGTATTTTTTTTTTGCAAATTAAGTACGTTTTTTCAAAATTTTCAAACTGTGAACATATTTGAATAATGTCACTTTTTTTGAAAGACTGGATTTTTTTTTAATTTCGATTGTATTCCAAAATTTAGACTTTTTGTTATGATCACAACTTTATTTTATTTTTAGGTACTGACTTTTCTGAAAATCTGTTTATACTCTTTTAAAAATATCTCCATTTTTGAAAATATTAAAACTTTTCGGTGTTTTGTTTTTTGTATTTTTTTTTTGCAAATTAACTACGTTTTTTTCAAAATTTTCAAACGGTGAAAATTTTTGAATAATGTCACTTTTTTTGAAAGACTGGATTTTTTTTAAATTTCGATTGTATTCCAAAATTTAGACTTTTTGCTATGATTTCAACTTTATTTTATTTTTAGGTACTGACTTTTCTGAAAATCTGTTTATACTCTTTTAAAAATATCTCCATTTTTGAAAATATTAAAACTTTTCGGTGTTTTGTTTTTTGTATTTTTTTTTTGCAAATTAACTACGTTTTTTCAAAATTTTCAAACGGTGAAAATTTTTGAATAATGTCACTTTTTTTGAAAGACTGCATTTTTTGCTAATTTCGATTGTATTCCAAAATTTAGACTTTTTGTTATGATTTCAACTTTATTTTATTTTTAGGTACTGACTTTTCTGAAAATCTGTTTATACTCTTTTAAAAATATCTCCATTTTTGAAAATATTAAAACTTTTCGGTGTTTTGTTTTTTGTATTTTTTTTTTTGTAAATTAAGTACATTTTTTCAAAATTTTCTTCGTTTGAAAATTTTTACGTTTTCTACAAGTGTCAAATTTTGGAAAACTGGACTTTAGACTTTTTAAATTTTCGATCTTTTTTAAAATTTCAAAATTTTATCATTTCTTTTTTTTTGAGAAATTATAATATTTTTATTGAAAATTTCGATTCTTAATAATTTCGACTGTTTTTTAGTATCAACCATTTTTCAAAATGTCGACTATTTTCGCAAAATTTCAATTTTTTAGAAATGGAGACACTTTATAAAAGGTCGACTTTTTTCACATTTTCGGCTATTTTTGTTTTTTTTTTAATTTGGCTACTTTTTAATTTTCAAAATTATTTCAAAATTTCGATTTTTCTTTTATTTTGATGTTTTATGAAAAGTTTAACATTTTTTCAAAATTTTAATTTTGTTGACCTAACATTTCAATTTTTTTAAAAATCTTCAACTTTGGGTTCAAAATTTTAACTTTTTTCAAACTCTTTAACTTCTCAATATTTGGACTTTTCAAAACCTTGATCTGTCTGATAATTTTTGACTTGTTTCCAATATTCCGGCTTTAAACATTTTAATTTTTGTTGATAATTTGAGTGAAAATTTCCCAATTATTTAAAATTTAAACTTTTTAAAATTCTGAATTATTTTAAAAACTCGATAATAATTCTCGGTTTTTTTGAATGTGTCTACTTTTTCAATTTTGATATTTTTTTTAATTTCGACTATAAAATTTTGACCCATTTGTTTTAAAATTTTTTCATTTTCAAAATTTTGACTTCTTTTAGAAAATTGAAAGTATTTAAAAATTTTTGCCTTATCCTTAAATTTTTTATATATTTCGTATATTCCTCAAAATTCAGAAAGATCAAAGTGTTAAAAAATTTCGGCCTTTTCTTGATAATTTTAGCCTTTACTTAAATCTGTACTTTTCTAAAATTTCGACCGTTTTTTAATTCCCACCTTGTTTAAAATTTCCGTTTTTCCAAATGTTCGAATTTTTTAAAATTTAAGCTATTTTTCAAAATTAAAATTATTTGGAAAATTAAAAAATTTCGACTATTGTTTTAACTTAAACTATTTTCAAAATTTCGACATTCTTTGCCGATCCTTTATTTGAAAATTTTGATTTTTCTTTTAAGTAAGACATTTCTTAAAAGCCTATTTTAAAATTTTCAAATAATTCGTAAAAGTTTGAATTTTTCTAAAAATTACGATTCTATTTCAAAAGGTCTACTTTTTTTTCCAATTTTTGACTCCTTTTAAAAAATTGACTTTTTTTCAAAATATTATTTGCAATTTTTGTTTGAACATTTCCAATTAAATCTTCAACTTTTAAAAAAAGTGAGTTTTTATTTTAAATTTGAGCTACTCAAAATTTCGACTGTTTTTAATTTAAACTATTTTCAAAATTTCGACATTCTTTGCAAACTGTCGATCCTTTATTTGAAAATTTTGATTTTTCCTTTAAGTAACACATTTCTTAAGAACTTATTTTGAAATTTTCAAATAATTCGTATTATTTCGAATTTTTCTAAAAATTACAATTCCATTTCAAAAGGTCTACTTTTTTTTCAAATTTTTGACTCTTTAAAAACTTGACTTTTTTTTAAAAAGTTTGAACTTTTTTCAAAATATTATTTGCAATTTTTGTTTGAACATTTCCAATTAAATCTTCAACGTTTTTTTCAATTTATTTAACATTTCTTCAGCCCAGTTTGGAAATATTTAAATTTTTATGGTTTGTTGACAATTTTCTAAACAGTTTTTGAAATGCGACTACTGGGCCATGAAGAATAAATCTTCAACTTTTAAAAAAAGTGAGTTTTTATTTTAAATTTGAGCTACACAAAAATTCGACTTTTTCCAAAATTTTACCTTTTCAAAATTTTAACCTTTTTGATAATTACAATATTTTTGATTATTTTAGGTTTTCTCCAGTATTCAAAAATTTAGCTTCTTTAAAAATTTAATTAAAAATTCTGTAGTTTATTTTAAATGTCAATATTTTTCCAAAATTTTGCCTTTTTCCATTCGCAACTTTATTGAAAATGTCGACTATTTTAAAAATTTAAAATTTTTTCTCAAAATATTAACCTTTTTTCAAAATCCTTATTTTCTTTTGGAAATTTGACTTTCTATGAAAATTTCAAAATTTTTAAAAATTCCGCTTTTTTTCAAAATTTCGGCTTCTCTGATAACTTTGTCCTTATTTTTTGTAACTGATAATTTTTTCTTATTAAATTTAAATTTTTTGGTATTATTATTATTATGTTTAATATTTATTTATTATTATATTAAAATAAATATTACTCCTAGTAACGATTTTTAAAATTGTGCGAAGCTTTAAAACAAATTTCGAAAAAAAACTTTCATGTTTTTTTCAATTTATTTAACATTTCTTCGGCCCAGTTTGGCAATATTTAAATTTTTATGGTTTTTTGACAATTTTCTAAACAGTTTTTGAAATGCGACTACGTCAAAAAAATTGTCAACAAACCATAAAAATTTAAATATTGCCAAACTGGGCCAAAGAAATGTTAAATAAATTGAAAAAGACTTGAAAGTTTTTTTTTCGAAATTGTGTTTTAAAGCTTCCCACAATTTTAAAAATCGTTACTAGAAGTAATATTTATTTTAATATAATAATAAATAAATATTAAACATAATAATAATAATACCAAAAAATTTAAATTTAATAAGAAAAAATTATCAGTTACAAAAAATATGGACAAACTTATCAGAGAAGCCGAAATTTGAAAAAAAAGCGGAATTTTTAAGAATTTTGAAATTTTCATAGAAAGTCAAATTTCCAAAAGAAAATAAGGATTTTGAAAAAAGGTTAATATTTTGAGAAAAAATTTTAAAATTTTAAAATAGTCAACATTTTCAATAATTTTTGCGAATGAAAAAAGACAAAATTTTGGAAAAATATCAACATTTAAAATAAACTACAGAATTTTTAATTAAATTTTCAAAGAAGCTAAATTTTTTGAATATTGGAGGAAACCTAAAATAATCAAAAATATTGTAATTATCAAAAAGGTTAAAATTTTGAAAAGGGAAAATTTTGGAAAAAGTCGAATTTTTGAGTAGCTCAAATTTAAAATGAAGAAATGTTAAATAAAATGAAAAAAAATATAATATTTCTGGTCAATAAGGGTCTACCATGAAGAAAAAACTTTCAGTTTATACATATACAAATAAATTGTAAAAATTTAAATTTTAATTTCAAAATATTGACTTCAAGCATTAAATTGATGAATAATTTTTTACAACATTTTGATTGCTTTTAATTTAGAAATATTTGAGACATTTCTTGAAATGGTGACTTTTTTTCTCGACTAATTTATTTTTAAAAATTGTTTTTTTTAGGGTTTTTTGAGAAACATTTTTATCAAAATTACAAAATAAAATGAACTATGAAATGTCGAAGTCTAGTAAAAAACTTGACATTTTTAAAACAAATTAGAAAAACATAAAAAAATCTGGAAAGGTTGAAATTTTCAGAAGAAATTTTAAGATCAACATTTTCAAAAAAAATAGGAATTTATAAAAAAAACTTTTTATAACTTTTTTTTATGATGATTTTATAAAAAAAAATTTTTTATAACTTTTTTTTTATGATGATTTTATAAAAAAAAAACTTTTTATAAAATATCTAGGAAAAAATGGAACCTTTGCAGAAAAAATTAAAATTTTCTTAAATAAATCGAAATATCTTGAAGAAACTCAACATTTTTATACAAAAAGTTAAAATTGAGAATTCAGGTAAAAACTCGAATATTCGCTATTAAATTATTTTTAAAGAAATATTAAAACGCGAGAAGAGTTGCATTAAGATTTTTGATGGAACGGACTGGTCCTTGGTTATCTTCAAAGATTGAAACACAGAACTTGACCCCTGAAACCAAGAAAAATTAAAAAACACAACAAAGGTTGCTCTAACGCGTTTCGACAGCCAAGCTGTCATCTTCAGAGAGAAACTCTTTTCTCTGAAGATGACAGCTTGGCTGTCGAAACGCGTTAGAGCAACTTTTGTTGTGTTTTTTAATTTTTCTTGGTTTCAGGGGACAAGTTCTGTGTTTCATCAAGATTTTGTTTTGAAACTTTAATTATTTTCTCCAAATTTTTACAAAAAATAAAAAAAAAATAAAATAGATATTAAAATCCCGTAACTTCGTAAAAGAAACTTGTCATTCCTATAAAAAGAAATCAGAAAAAATTTAAAATCTCTACAAAAAAATTGCTTAAGGAAATGTCGTCGGAAAATTTTGAGAAAAAACTCTTAAGCAAAATTGGGGCTGCTGCAGTTCCACAGTGTCTATACGCGAGCCGCCACTGTTGTTTTCACAATTTGAACTTTTGCTCTTTATCTGAGACATCAACACAGTTATACCCTGTTATCGGTTCCATAACTATTTGAATTGATTGTAGAAAAAAGTGTGTATATCTGAAGAGAGACAATTTTTTTTATGTTTTAATCATAACACAAGAAAATTTGGATAAAAATTCAAATTCATAAGTAAATATGATTTAGTTTGGTCTATTGACTGGTCATTGCAGTAATTGGTATGAAACCCCAATCGCCTGACTGGCTCTTGACTGAATTATTTCTAAATTTTGACTTTTAAGTACAATTTACGAAGTTGAAATAGAAATCTTTTCCCCTGAAACCAAAAAGAATTAAAAAACACAGCAGAGGTTGCTCTAACGCGTTTTGATAGCCAAGCTATCATCTTCAGAGAGATAGTATAAAGAGAGTATCTCTCTGAAGATGATAGCTTGGCTATCGAAAAGCGTTAGAGCAACCTCTGTTGTGTTTTTTAATCTTCAGAGAGATAGTATAAAGAGATTATCTCTCTGAAGATGATAGCTTGGCTATCGAAACACGTTAGAGCAACCTCTGTTGTGTTTTTTAATCTTTCTTGATTTCAGGGGACAAGATTTGTATATTAATTTTTGAAGATAACCAAGGACCAGAAGCAGACCAAAATTTACGAATTGTTTATTCCATCGCAGGAAAATTTACAAATTTCTGGATGAATTGAAAGACTTTACAACAGTAAAGCTTACTTTGAATGCAGCTATTTTCCTAGTGCATTTTTCAGTTACAGTAATTTTTAACTTAGCGACGAAACAAAATGTTGTTTATGCGTTTTAGGTCGCATTAAAGCAACAATTTCGATCATAATTATTTTCTCTAATTTTTTACAAAAAATAAAAAAAAATAAAATAGATATTAAAATCCCGTAACTTCGTAAAAGAAACTTGAGTCGAATGGAGTTCGAGTTGGATATACCAAACTGACGAGATCTAACAAGATCGGTTTCCAAACTTTGAATCTAATAAATGTTCAAACCTATTCGTCTGTGCATATTAGGACATAAATTTGTGATTGTCTTATTAGGGACAAAGACATTATCGTCTTTGGTAATAGATCATTCTTCCAAAATTGGATTGACATTAATAAGTTTTGATAAAACACAATCAGCCACCATTTTTTAAGGTATATTTAAAAATGTTTTATGAAATTTTGAATGAGTAAACAATATTAACTTTCTCTTTTACAATCGTCCAGTTTCTTATGTCTTTTTTACATTTTGTAGGAGCTGTCATAGGTCCTGTCACCTTTTGTAACTTCCACAAGTTTGCTCGAGTTTCAGTCAGCATTATATATCTTGGTCTCTACA
The DNA here is from genome assembly GCA_028583605.1 of Dastarcus helophoroides. Lineage (NCBI taxonomy): Eukaryota > Metazoa > Arthropoda > Insecta > Coleoptera > Bothrideridae > Dastarcus > Dastarcus helophoroides. The sequence goes on from CM053329.1 coordinate 16,878,677, forward strand.
GCCAGACTCAACATATGACCTACACTCATTCTTTCCAGATTTTCTGGTGTAACTGTTTTTTAAAAAATTGAAATACAAATCTTGTCCCCTGAAACCAAGAAAGATTGAAAAACACAACAAAGGTTGCTCTACGCGTTTTGATGGCCAAGTTATGTATTTTAATTTTTAAGGATAATTAAGGGCCAGTCCATTGCATTAAAATTTATGTTTCTTTGTCAGCCAGAATATATCTGTATTTGGCAAGGTGTGGACAAGCACACACGATGTGCAAACTTGTTTTCTTTTAGTCCCACACGGTAGACATCGGTCATTTTCTGCTATGTTGTGCTTAATCAAGTGTTCTTTCAAGTTCCACTGACCAGTGAGCAAACCTAGTGCTTTGTTTAGTCTGATTTTATTTATTGCAATAAGTACTTCAGCCCTTGATTACCATCAGCAGTCTTGCTTGCCTGCAGATGATTATGTTCCTCCAGCGGTTCAAATGAGCCCGTTCGTTGTTAATAATGTTTTTGTCTACTGTATAAGGCACACCTGTGATCTGTTTAATGGGAACTTCGCCCTCTCTTGCCAGTCCTATGTCTTGCTGGATGATAAATACCAATTAATAACTGGCTTAATTCACTTTTTCCCGCAAATATTCATACACTAGTGGATTCTTCGTTTATGGCACGTGTCACATAATCCTCTCACCTCTCTTAGTATGATACACTACTTACATCGTAATAAGTTAATACGTATTCATACGTTTATTACAGAAACATCCCAAGCGAGCAACATCTTAGATTAGCAGATAACGATAAAATGCATAACTAAGCAGGCCGGCGTCAACATTAGTCGTACCGTAATGTGACAGAGGGCGACTGCGAAAATCGGGAAGGGAATAACGAGGTAAGTAGACTTGGGGCCCCGGGACGCCATTGTTCCCGACCAGACGCAATAATGCGACCCTATTTTATACCCAACACTCGATTATGGCAAGGCAAGACTCGATTTACCCCCGCCAAGCGCCCAGAGCGTGTTGCCTAGATAGATAACCCGGCGCATCCACCAAAAATTTTAAATTTAATTGACTCTAAATAGGTCGTATCGAATTAAATTATATCAAAAAAAAGTAATAGTTAAAAGGCTGGCATTTTATTGAATAATAACTAGAACTTGTTTTTAGAAAGGGAACTAATTATTCATGCTCTTTAACATTAACAGAATATTTGTTTAGACAATTTAGACGTAACTGTACAAACTATATAAATGTAATTATTAAAAACATCGATTACACATTCAGACTATAATAACATTAAATTGCAAAATCCTGTAATTTATTAATACAGAAATATCAGAATATATGTTATTTGGTTTCGATAATAATCCACCAAATAGTAGATAATATTATATTGAGCCAATTGAATTTTACTGAGCAGTCATAATTCGTCTAATTTTATTGGTAATGTCATCACAAATACATTAAGCAATATTTTGTTACTTTTCTTACTTATTGGTTACATTTCTGAAGTTTGGGTTAAGGTAAAAGCAAAATGAAGCGTAATTGAGTCGTAAAACGACAATTTACACGGTTTGTGACAACTTTATTTTAATATTCAATATGATCGAAATTGTTGCTTTAATACGACCTAAAACGCATAATTAGCATTTTATTTCGTTATTAAGATAAATATCATTGTAACTGAAAAATACAGTAGGAAAATAGCTGCATTCAAAGTAAGCTTTACTTTTGTAAAGTCTCTCAATTCATCCAGAAATTTGTAAATTTTCTTGCGATGGAATAAACAATTCGTAAATTTTGGTAAAACGGACTGGTCCTTGGTTATTTTCAAAAATTGAAATACAAATCTTGTCCCCTGAAACCAAGGAAGTTTGAAAAACGCAACGGAGGTTGCTCTAACGCGTTTTGATAGACAAGCTATCATCTACAGAGAGATACTCCCTTTATACTATCTCTCTGAAGATTAAAAAACACAACAGAGGTTGCTCTAACGCGTTTCGATAGCCAAGCTATCATCTTCAGAGAGATACTCTCTTTATACTATCTCTTTGAAGATTAAAAAACACAACAGAGGTTGCTCTAACGTGTTTCGATAGCCAAGCTATCATCTTCAGAGAGATACTCTCTTTATACTATCTCTTTGAAGATTAAAAAACACAACAGAGGTTGCTCTAACGTGTTTCGATAGCCAAGCTATCATCTTCAGAGAGATACTCTCTTTATACTATCTCTGTGAAGATGATAGCTTGGCTATCAAAACGTGTTATAGCAACCTCTGCTATTTTTTAATCGTTTTTGGCTTCAGGGGAAAAGATTCCTATCTCAACTTCGTAAATTGTACTTAAAAGTCAAAATTTAGAAATAATTCAGTCAAGAGCGAGTCAGGCGATTGGGGTTTCATACCAATTACTGCAGTGACCAGTCAATAGACCAAACTAAATCATATTTACTTATGAATTTAAATTTTTATTCAAATTTTCTTGTCTTATGATTAAAACATAAAAAAAATTGTCTCTCTTCAGATATACACACTTTTTTCTACAATCAATTCAAATAGTTATGGAACCGATAACAGGGTATAACTGTGTTGATGTCTCAGATAAAAAGCAAAAGTTCAAATTGTGAAAACAACAGTGGCGGCTCGCGTATAGGCACTGTGGAACTGCAGCATCCCCAATTTTGCTTAAGAGTTTTTTCTCAAAATTTTCCGACGACGTTTCCTTAAACAATTTTTTTGTAGAGATTTCAAATTTTTTCTGATTTCTTTTTATAGAAATGTCAAGTTTCTTTTACAAAGTTACGAAATTTTAATATCTATTTTATTTTTTTTTATTTTTTGTAATAATTTAGAGAAAATAAATAAAGTTTCAAAACAAAATCTTAATGAAACACAGAACTTGTCCCCTGAAACCAAGAAAAATTAAAAAACACAACAAAGGTTGCTCTAACGCGTTTCGACAGCCAAGCTGTCATCTTCAGAGAGAGAAGAGTTTCTCTCTGAAGATGACAGCTTGGCTGTCGAAACTCGTTAGAGCAACTTTTGTTGTGGTTTTTAATTTTTCTTGGTTTCAGGGGACAAGTTCTGTGTTTCAATTTTTGAAGATAACCAAGGACCAGTCCGTTCCATCAAAAATCTTAATGCAACTCTTCTCGCGTTTTAATATTTCTTTAAAAATAATTTAGTAGCGAATATTCGAGTTTTTACCTGAATTCTCAATTTTAACTTTTTGTATAAAAATGTTGAGTTTCTTCAAGATATTTTGATTTATTTAAGAAAATTTTAATTTTTTCTGCGAAGGTTCCATTTTTTCCTAAATATTTTATAAAAAGTTTTTTTTATAAAATCATCATAAAAAAAAAGTTATAAAAAGTTTTTTTTTAAAAAATCCTATTTTTTTTGAAAATGTTGATCTTAAAATTTCTTTTGAAAATTTCAACCTTTCCAGATTTTTTTATGTTTTTCCAATTTGTTTTAAAAATGTCAAGTTTTTTACTAGACTTTGACATTTCATAGTTCATTTTATTTTGTAATTTTGATAAAAATGTTTCCCAAAAAACCCTAAAAAAACAATTTTTAAAAATAAATTAATCGAGAAAAAGAGTCACCATTTCAAGAAATGTCTCAAATATTTCTAAATTAAAAGCAATCAAAATGTTGTAAAAAATTAATCATCAATTTAATGCTTGAAGTCAATATTTTGAAATTAAAATTTAAATTTTTACAATTTATTTGTATATGTATAAACTGAAAGTTTTTTCTTCATGGTAGACCCTTATTGACCGGAAATATTATATTTTTTTCAATTTATTTAATATTTCTTCGGCCCAGTTTGGCAATATTTAAATTTTTATGGTTTGTTGACAATTTTTTTGACGTAGTCGCATTTCAAAAACTGTTTAGAAAATTGTCAGTTTGGTATATCCAACTCGAACTCCATTCGACTCAAGTTTCTTTTACGAAGTTACGGGATTTTAATATCTATTTTATTTTTTTTTATTTTTTGTAAAAATTTAGAGAAAATAATTAAAGTTTCAAAACAAAATCGTAATGCAACTCTTCTCGCGTTTTAATATTTCTTTAAAAATAATTTAATAGCGAATATTCGAGTTTTTACCTGAATTCTCAATTTTAACTTTTTGTATAAAAATGTTGAGTTTCTTTAAGATATTTCGATTTATTTAAGAAAATTTTAATTTTTTCTGCAAAGGTTCCATTTTTTCCTAGATATTTTATAAAAAGTTTTTTTTTTATAAAATCATCATAAAAAAAAGTTATAAAAAGTTTTTTTTATAAATTCCTATTTTTTTTGAAAATGTTGATGTTAAAATTTCTGCTGAAAATTTCAACCTTTCCAGATTTTTTTTATGTTTTTCTAATTTGTTTTAAAAATGTCAAGTTTTTTACTAGACTTTGACATTTCATAGTTCATTTTATTTTGTAATTTTGATAAAAATGTTTCCCAAAAAACCCTAAAAAAACAATTTTTAAAAATAAATTAATCGAGAAAAAGAGTCACCATTTCAAGAAATGTCTCAAATATTTCTAAATTAAAAGCAATCAAAATGTTGTAAAAAATTATTCATCAATTTAATGCTTGAAGTCAATATTTTGATATTAAAATTTAAATTTTTACAATTTATTTGTATATGTATAAACTGAAAGTTTTTTCTTCATGGTAGACCCTTATTGACCGGAAATATTATATTTTTTTCAATTTATTTAATATTTCTTCGGCCCAGTTTGGCAATATTTAAATTTTTATGGTTTGTTGACAATTTTTTTGACGTAGTCGCATTTCAAAAACTGTTTAGAAAATTGTCAAAAAACCATAAAAATTTAAATATTGCCAAACTGGGCCGAAGAAATGTTAAATAAATTGAAAAAAACATGAAAGTTTTTTTTTCGAAATTTGTTTTAAAGCTTCGCACAATTTTAAAAATCGTTACTAGGAGTAATATTTATTTTAATATATTAATAAATAAATAATAAACATAATAATAATAATACCGAAAAATTTAAATTTATTAAGAAACAATTATCAGTTGCAAAAATAAGGACAAAGTTATCAGAGAAGCCGAAATTTTGAAAAAAAGCGGAATTTTTAAAAATTTTGAAATTCTCATAGAAAGTCAAATTTCCAAAAGAAAATAAGCATTTTGAAAAAAGGTTAATATTTTGAGAAAAAATTTTAAATTTTTAAAATAGTCGACATTTTCAATAATTTTGCGAATGGAAAAAGGCAAAATTTTGGAAAAATATCGACATTTAAAATAAACTACAGCATTTTTAATTAAATTTTCAAAGAAGCTGAATTTTTTAATACTGGAGAAAACTTAAAATAATCAAAAATATTGTAATTATCAAAAAGGTTAAAATTTTGAAAAGGTAAAATTTTGGAAAAAGTCGAATTTTTGTGTAGCTCAAATTTAAAATAAAAACTCACTTTTTTTAAAAGTTGAAGATTTAATTGGAAATGTTCAAATAAAAATTGCAAATAATATTTTGAAACAAAGTCAAGTTTTTAAAAGGAGTCAAAAATTGGAAAAAAAGTAGACCTTTTGAAATGGAATCGTAATTTTTAGAAAAATTCGAAATTTTACGAACTATTTGAAAATTTCAAAATAAGTTTTTAAGAAATGTGTTACTTAAAGGAAAAATCAAAATTTTCAAATAAAGGATCGACAGTTTGCAAAGAATGTCGAAATTTTGAAAATAGTTTAAATTAAAAAAATAGTCGAAATTTTGAGTAGCTCAAATTTAAAATAAAAACTCACTTTTTTTAAAAGTTGAAGATTTAATTGGAAATGTTCAAACAAAAATTTCAAATATTATTTTGAAAAAAAGTCAAGTTTTTAAAAGGAGTCAAAAATTGGAAAAAAAAGTAGACCTTTTGAAATGGAATCGTAATTTTTAGAAAAATTCAAAATTTTACGAATTATTTGAAAATTTTAAAATAAGCTTTTAAGAAATGTCTTACTTAAAAGAAAAATCAAAATTTTCAAATAAAGGATCGGCAAAGAATGTCGAAATTTTGAAAATAGTTTAAGTTAAAAAAATAGTCGAAATTTTTTAATTTTCCAAATAATTTTAATTTTGAAAAATAGCTTAAATTTTAAAAAATTCGAACATTTGAAAAAACGGAAATTTTCAACAAGGTGGGAATTAAAAAAAGGGTCGAAAATTTTAGAAAAGTACAGATTTAAGTAAAGGCTAAAATTTTCAAGAAAAGGCCGAAATTTTTTAACACTTTGATCTTTCTAAATTTTGAGGAATATACGAAATATATAAAAAATTTAAGGATAAGGCAAAAATTTTTAAATACTTTCAATTTTTTAAAAGAAGTCAAAATTTTGAAAATGGAGAAATTTTAAAACAAATGGGTCAAAATTTTATAGTCGAAATTAAAAAAATATCAAAACTGAAAAAGTAGATACATTCAAAAAAACCGAGAATTATTATCGAGTTTTTAAAATAATTCAGAATTTTAAAAAGTTTAAATTTTAAATAATTGGGAAATTTTTACTCAAATTATCAACAAAAATCAAAATTTTTAAAGCCGGAATATTGAAAACAAGTCAAAAAACAAGACAGATCAAGGTTTTCAAAAGTCCAAATATTGAGAAGTTAAAGAGTTTGAAAAAAGTTAAAATTTTGAACCCAAAGTTGAAGATTTTTAAAAAAATTGAAATGTTAGGTCAACAAAATAAAATTTTGAAAAAATGTTAAACTTTTCATAAAACGTTAAGATTTAAAAAAAAATCGAAATTTTGAAATAATTTTGAAAATTAAAAAGTAGCCATATGCAAGAAGAATGCAACCTAGACTACAAATTCATGCAGCCCTCCAGGCGTGTATAGTGGAATCATAGGTAGCTGAACTACCAACAGTTGAAACACTGCCACCTAGCGAAGCGGTTGCTCTCTAGGAGAGTTCCCAGAAGACAAGGATTCTATAATGCACAGACCAATAGGTTTGAACATTTATTAGATTTGAAGTTTGGAAACCAAATACCGGTTTCGGTACCAAACTGACGAGATCTAACAAGATCGAAACCGGTATTTGGTTTTCAAACTTCAAATCTAATAAATGTTCAAACCTATTAGTCTGTGCATTATAGAAAAAGGAGCCAAATTAAAAAAAAAAACAAAAATAACCGAAAATGTGAAAAAAGTCGACATTTTATAAAGTGTCTCAATTTCAAAAAATTGAAATTTTGCGAAAATAGTCGCCATTTTGAAAAATGGTTGATACTAAAAAACAGTCGAAATTATTAAGAATCGAAATTTTCAATAAAAATATTATAATTTCTCAAAAAAAAAGAAATGATAAAATTTTGAAATTTTAAAAAAGATCGAAAATTTAAAAAGTCTAAAGTCCAGTTTTCCAAAATTTGACACTTGTAGAAAACGTAAAAATTTTCAAATGGAGAAAATTTTTAAAAAATGTACTGAATTTACAAAAAAAAATACAAAAAACAAAACACCGAAAAGTTTTAATATTTTCAAAAATGGAGATATTTTTAAAAGAGTATAAACAGATTTTCAGAAAAGTCAGTACCTAAAAATAAAATTAAGTTGAAATCATAACAAAAAGTCTAAATTTTGGAATACAATCAAAATTTGGAAAAAATCCAGTCATTCAAAAAAAGTGACATTATTAAAAAATTTTCACCGTTTGAAAATTTTTAAAAAACGTACTTAATTTGCAAAAAAAAATACAAAAAACAAAACACCGAAAAGTTTTAATATTTTCAAAAATGGAGATATTTTTAAAAGAGTATAAACAGATTTTCAGAAAAGTCAGTACCTAAAAATAAAATAAAGTTGAAATCATAACAAAAAGTCTAAATTTTGGAATACAATCGAAATTTAAAAAAAATCCAGTCTTTCAAAAAAAGTGACATTATTCAAAAATTTTCACCGTTTGAAAATTTTGAAAAAACGTACTTAATTTGCAAAAAAAAATACAAAAAACAAAACACCGAAAAGTTTTAATATTTTCAAAAATGGAGATATTTTTAAAAGAGTATAAACAGATTTTCAGAAAAGTCAGTACCTAAAAATAAAATAAAGTTGAAATCATAACAAAAAGTCTAAATTTTGGAATACAATCGAAATTTAAAAAAATCCAGTCTTTCAAAAAAAGTGACATTATTCAAAAATTTTCACCGTTTGAGAATTTTGAAAAAACGTACTTAATTTGCAAAAAAAAAACAAAACACCGAAAAGTTTAAATATTTTCGAAACAGGAGATATTTTTAAAAGAGTATACACAGATTTTCGGAAAAGTCAGTACCTAAAAATAAAATAAAGTTGAAATCATAAAAAAAAGTCTAAATTTTGGAATACAATCGAAATTTGGAAAAAATCCAGTCTTTCAAAAAAAGTGACATTATTCAAAAGTTTTCATTGTTTGAAAATTTTGAAAAAACGTACTTAATTTGCCAAAAAAAATACAAAATACAAAACACCGAAAAGTTTAAATATTTTCGAAACAGGAGATATTTTTAAAAGAGTATACACAGATTTTCGGAAAAGTCAATACCTAAAAATAAAATAAAGTTAAAATCATAAAAAAAAGTCTAAATTTTGGAATACAATTGAACTTTGGAAAAAATCCCGTCTTTCAAAAAAAGCGACATTATTCAAAAATTTTCATTGTCAAGTTTTCTAAGAAATCTAAAATTTTCGAAAAGTTACATTTTGAAAATGTTGAAATTTTTAGCTGAAATTTTAAAAAGTTTGAAGAAATCGACGTTTTGGATCAAACATAAAACGTTAAACGTTGTCGCAGCACCCCCATTAGTTTTGGCTACGAGCCGCCACTGGAAAACAACTCATAATGACGAGGAAAAAAAAGAAATTGCAAATAAATATCAAAATTTCGAGAAAAATTGGAATTTGTAAAAAAAAATTAACAATATTTCAAATTGCAGCTTTAATCACCAAACGTTTAGCTCGAATATGGACATTTTTTACGAAATTTTATCTTTAAACTTAGACTTTTGTTAAAAACAATTACACAAAAGTCGAAGACAAAATAAATGGTTTCGCTTTTTTAGTACCAGTAATTTAAAATACCTACGTATTTTAATCTCTAATAGGCACCTGTGATTTTGCAATAGAATTAAAAAAACGCAAGATCGGCAGCGAGGTTCGAACCTCAGACCCGGCACGCCCAAAGCAATTGCTCAACTAGAGCGCCACGGTCGCTCCTTGAATTGAAAGCTAAACTTGCCTGATAATCTAACCCTACCCCTGAAGTTAACTTGAATATACGAAAATGTGTATATCATAGTTGTTTAAATTGTGTTTTAATTTGATTATTATTGTTCCTATTTTCTTCATAAATGAAAGCTGATTTTATTAGAGAAGAAAAACGCTGGCAAATTATTGGCAGGCGTCAATTCGAAAAATGGATGCGACATGCGAGATTAAAATTGACGTAAAAAAGATACGCTTCAGTGACGCTTATAATTTTGTCTGCGCATTGCGAACAACCCCAGACAGAGTGACAAGAATTAGAAACATTTGGCTGAGAGTTTGGCGACGCTGTTATATTTTTAATGATATTTCTTAAAATATTCATTAAATATTTTAATTTGGGTAATATTATAACAATCATGTTTTAACTTTTGTGTTTCAGTTATTTCTTGTAAAATATGAAGTAGCAGAGTCTACTTTTTCTATTAAACAATGAGAGACTTAACTACGGAATAATTGTCATGAATATATTGAATAATATCACAATCCATAAATGAAAAATTTCGGCCAACATCAGTACATTTATGCAAGTAGAATGCAACGTAGACTAAATGAGTGTATGTCATATGTTGAGTCTGGCTGTAACGACCAAGATATGCTGACTGAAACTAGAGCAAACTTGTGGAAGTTACAGGAGGTGACAGGACCTATGACAGCCCCTACAAAATGTAAAAAAGACATAAGAAACTGGAAGCTTGTAAAAAATAAAGTTAATATTGTTTACTCATTTAAAATTTTATACATTTATGCAAGTAGAATGCAACGTAGACTAAAAATTCATGCAGCCCTCCTCCAGGCGTGTATCGTGAATCATAGGTAGCTGAACTACCAATAGTTGAAACACTGCCAGCTAGCAAAGCGGTTGCTCTCTAGGAGAGTTCCCAGAAGACAAGGCTTCTATAATGCACAGACCAATAGGTTTGAACATTTATTAGATTCGAAGTTTGGAAACCAAATACCGGTTTCGGTACCAAACTGACGAGATCTAACAAGATCGAAACCGGTATTTGGTTTTCAAACTTCGAATCTAATAAATATTCAAACCTATTGGTCTGTGCATTATAGAAAAAGTAGCCAAATTAAAAAAAAACAAAAATAGTCGAAAAAGTCGACATTTTATAAAGTGTCCCCAATCATAGGTAGCTGAACTACCAATAGTTGAAACACTGCCAGCTAGCAAAGCGGTTGCTCTCTAGGAAAAGTTCCCAGAAGACGAGGATTCTAATGCACAGATCAATCGAATCTAATAAAAGTTCAAACCTGTTGGCCTGTGCATTAGAATCAGTACATTTAAGTAGATAAAATGACATCAAAGGACTTCGTAAACAAAGTTATAATTTTTTTGTTTGGTATGATTGACCAATTAAAATGTGACGATGAAAAAGAGCGTTTACATAAATATAATATTGCGAGCACAATCGTAACACAACCGAATTAGAAGGTTTTGTTATTTCCCACAAATCCCTTTAGTGTAATTAGGATCGGGACAGAGTTGAGGTAAGATAATAATACCAGTTTAATCATATTTATGTTTTGACCATTTCCGTCGCTATTGCGGCGATTTAGCCAACTTTGGGGCATTTGAGGGTAATTATTAACGATACCTTTAATTAAATCTGTATTGGCTCGTAACATAAACTTATATTTATTTTGTTTGTTGTTTTCTCCGCTGTTAGATTCATGCAAAATCATTTCCAACCTTAGATTAGATTGGATTAGATTATAAATGGGTCGTTTCCTGTTTCTCTTTGTCCACCCAGCACTTTGACCTAAGGAGATCTTTTGTGTATACCCTGATCTATGTAGTTCCCAGGTTCAAACTCTTGTAGAAGTTTATTATGGACCTGGGATTGAGTTTTTCCACATCTGAGGGGTCTAAGGACGCCCTTCCAAGTTGGATGTGCACATGTTCTGCAGTCTCCGCAGCTTCTGCGCAAAAGCGATATAGATCTGTTTCAGCCTGACCCATTTTCTTGAGGTGGTACCTCATAGGGCAATGCCCGGTTAAAAGGCCCGTTAGGATCCTCAATTCGAATTTGCTGAGTTCTAAATAGATCTTTGTCTTTTCAAGCGTTCCAAATATGAATCTTTTCGCCTGCCGTAGTCCTGGATATAATCTCCAGTGGAAGATTCTTGACTTTGTTTCCCAATTTTTGACCTCATTATTAATTTGACTTTTAGAAAAACCAAAAGCCGGTTCAGGTCCAAGAAATGATGATGCAGATCCTTCTCTAGCAAGTTGGTCCGCAGCTTCATTTTTTGGTATTCATTTGTGCCCTGGCACCCACTTAAGGCTGATCCTGTTGTGTTTAGCCAGTTGCTTTAACGTTTGTTGACAGTCCCAAACTAGTTTGGATTTGACAAGGCAGCTGCTAAGAGCCTTTATTGCCGCTTGGCTGTCAAAGTTAATGTAAATTTTTGTTTCTTTCAAGCTTCTTCGAAGACACTCGTAGGTGCAGAGTTCTATTGCATGTATTTCAGTTTGAAAGACAGTTGGGTCTTTTCCCAAGGCTTTAGAAAACCTATAGTTAGGGCCATAAATTCCCACTCTAGTTCCATGTCCTTGATCCATCTGTAAACCAGATGGATAATTTGTGTTTTTCTTCAGGTACTGATTGAGCGTCAGTGTGGCTATTTAAGTCCACTTCAAAGGAATGATCAAATTCGTACCTGGGTTGCATATAATCAATCGATTTTGCTAAAATCAACGGGCTACATTCCATGAGGATTCCCATTGACCAGCGAAGTCTTCTTCTTTGAATTATTTTAATTGCAGTAATCTTGAGGCTCCTTTGATCGCTTCTCTCTTCACTAAAAGGTGGAGAGGAGTTAGATCTTCAATTGCCTCCATTGCTGCTGTTGGACAGAAGCCTTAGATTATTCAATTTATCTACATTAAATATGGAATAGTGTACTTGGGCAATGACGTTAACGAATAAACACGACGTAATTATTAGGCATCCGCAAGAAAAATTGTGATGGACATCGTTAAACGATTGGTAAAATCACATGGAACAACTTAAATTATTTGGTTGCAAGGCATTGCTTAATATAGTTTATCATTTATGACGAAATCTTTCAACATACAACCCAAATATTTAACTTTTCAAGATATATGTATTTTGTTACATAGAAGGCTACTCATACCACCACATGGTTTAAAAATTAGTCCATCACCAGCTTCTTTGTTGATGTCGCCTAATCGGTAACCATTTCTTTTCAAAATATTCTGCAACTGTTCGCGATTGTACAGTTTACCTAAACAATGTTTTATTTCTGCAGACGCAATTGCAATGCGGGGAAGTACCGAGTGCCGCAACTAGTCATTCTCTCATTTGTTGTGGTGCTAAGCGAAGGCGAAACCATTTCTCTGGCATTCAAGACAGTTTGACATCTTTATTAATGGCTTATTTGTTTGAAATTGACAAAACACTAATAATTTGTTTTAAAGTTAACGAAATATTGATTTTTTTTGTATTCTTTATTAGCATCAGGGCTCGATTTACGTAAAGGTTATACAAGCCATAGCTCAAGGACCCTACTCTCTAAGGAAGCCCTCAATAGGGTCGAGTATCTTTTTTTTTGGTCACTTAAATTCTTGAGCCCAGTCGAAATCGTTCTAGAAATGTAGATGACTAAAAACTCTCGAGGCAACGTGACATTGGCAGGCTGGTGACTTTTTGACAGGGAGTGCGCAGATGCAAAAATATTAGTAGTTAAGAGTTTAAGTGACTCCAGTGCCATAGCACGGTACTTAAATTTAAGAGAAACCAAAGTGATACAAAAGGTGTGATATTTAATAGTATTTTTAGGAATTAAATTAAATTAACATCTTAATAACCTCCAAAATATTTTTGGGTTATCATCTCTTAAATCATTTTTTTTTCATTGAGTACAAAAATAAAACATCATCGACATTTCTGAGCCTCTTTAAACTACTTTGTACGGTTGGATTACGTAATCGTTACGGCTCTAGGTTACTTAATTAAAATTGTTTGCTTTCACACGAATAAAATTATATCACTTTTTCATGAAAACTGCATTTGAAATTAAAATGTATTTCATTACAAAGTTCTAATTAAACTATACAAAAACACAAAAAAATATATTTTTTTAAACAAAATTCTCTCTACGATCTTTTAATGAAATAAAGTGTCATTACTTTCTCATTAAAATTGTTTAAATTTAAATTTTCAAATTAATAATTAGACCCTAGAATGGGTACTGCTATCTCTTTGTGAATAGTGGTACTATTGGCAGTTGGGCCTGTAAGCGGCACAATTAGCAATCGCGATCATATCAGCCGGCACCTACGATTTTAGCATCAAAAACCGTAAATACACACTCCAAACTCTAACTCGTACTTACCATTTGGCAATATCGCATAAGCGCGGAGCGGCGTACCGCACCGCGGGTTAGCTTTAACGTGGTGGTCTGTAGTTTATTTCTTCGTATCCCGTGGAGGCCGTTGATAGGCATCGTACGGCAGCCACGCTAGGTGCATAATTCTGCGCGCACCAACATATTTAAATTTCTTTATAATATATAATATAACGGAATCAAACGTTTGCGTACTTTATTCCAAGCCACTCACTAGCATTATTAGTTAATTATTATATTATTATTTTGTGTTTAAAAATGTCATAAGTCCAACTCTTTTACATTAAACAGAAAAGAATAGATCGTTCATTTCACGAGGAGCGCACGCTCTTAGGCTCTTTAAGACCAGCCGCCTACTGCAATGTGATGACTTTTTTTGCTCGCTACACTCATTAGGATTAATCATTTAATCAATAAGATGCTATAACATTTTTTTAAAACAAATTTAAGTGCACAAGTAATACCGTTATGTGATTTGGTAAAGGAGCGAAGAGTTTGGCCTCATTGTTCTTGAGGAGTCACAAGAGTACACGCTTAAGCTCGGGAACATATTCTAAAATTAATTTTGCTTCTGGGGTCGAATGATACTCGACAAACTGTGCCCAAAACCCCACTAATCTATAACTAATTAATATGACAGGCCAAAGTTCAGGGTAGGTGAATTTTATGACCTGTTGGTCGACATGATACGGTCGATAATGTCGGCTTGTGGCCCTCTGCCCGTATTTCGTCTCTCGCTTACAAATTTATCGGCTGCTTTCAGCCGGAAGCATTTCCTAACCGAAGGAACCGAAAATCTAAAGTTCTTTTTTTGTTTTTACTGACATTTTATTTTTGTTTTTATGTGAGGATGAACACACGCAAGATTTAGCCTTCAAATTTTTATAATGTATCTTTTTATCGTTTTGGTAAACTTTTTCGACATATTTACAACGACAACGATGTAACTAAAGTCAACAAGGTTACTAGTAGTGAGGTTACTTTCTTGTTTTATGGGTTGTATAGTGTTAGATCATCTTAAAAAGGTTTGAGCTTGTATTTGTTAATAAAGCTGCTTTGCGCATCAATAATTAAAAAGTTGCAGTTTTCCTACACGCAGTCGATGCTGAAGAACCACCACACATCAACTGGTTGTTTGATGCTCTTAATTAAGCTGGTGCGCCAAATTCAAAAAACATAAACAGTTTTTAACAGTAGCAGCTTTCACACAAGCACCCTCGGCGAGACATGTGGTTAGGTGTTGTAAAGTTGCAATTTTTGTGCACGCAATCGATGCTGAAGAACCACGAAACAGCAACTGGTTGGTTGATGCTCTTAATTAAGCTGGTGCGACAAATTTAAAAGAATTCAACAGTTTCTAACAGTAGCAACTTCCACACAAGCACCTCGGCAAGACATGTGGTTAGGTGTTAAAAAGTTGCAGTCTTCGTACACGCAATTGACGCTCAACAACCAGGAAACAGCAGCTGGTTGTTTGATGCTCTTAATTAGGCTGGTGCGCCAAAATTCAGAAGACTTTAACAGTTTCTAACAGTAGCAGCTTCCACACAAGCACCCTCGGCGAGACGTGGTTAGGTGTTGAAAAGTTGCAGTTTTCGCAATCCATGCTGAAGAACCACGAAGCAGCAACTGGTTGGTTGATGCTCTTAATTAAGCTGGTGCGTTAAATTCAAAAGACATAAACAATTTCTAACAGTAGCAACAGTCGTCGGCGAGACGTGGTTAGGTGTTAAAAAGTTGCAGTTTTCGTACACGCAATTGACGCTCAACCACCAGGAAGCAGCAGCTGGTTGTTTAATGCCCTTCCAGGGACGGCTGGTGACTTTTTGACAGGGGGTGCGCAGATGCAAAAACAGGGCTTCGAACCGGAAACCCAAAAAAAACCGTTATTTTTGTAGAAACGAAAACCGGAAGAGAACCAAAAAAAAATAACGGTTTATTTTGGTTCGTTGAATTTGTATGTTCCTAAAATAATTTCTATTTTACCCTAAAGTTTGGGATATTTTTAGAAATTTCTTTTTCAAAATTGTACACAAATTCGTGCAACTTTCATCTCAAAATTATGAGTTAACTTTAAAGAACATTTTTTTTGAAAGTTCAATTAGAAACCTACAATTTCCACTCTTTTTAAGAAAATGTTGATTTTATTCTCAAAATTTTAAGTCAAATTAAATTTTAAGTTGTATAACTTGAATATTCATTTTTCAAAATTTTTGATTCCGTTTTGAAATTTGGACCCTTTTCTCAAAATATTTCTTTTCTTTTTATAAATTTCTAGTTTAAAATACAAATTTTATGTGCTATTGTAAATATGGACTCAAGCTTCATTGAAGCCCAATTTCCTGACAATTTTATTTGCAAATTTGAATTTTTCCCAAAATTCCAACTTTTTCTTTAGAACAAACACTCAAACTTTGTTTTTTTCCCTCAAACTTGGATTTTCCCTTTTATAATATAATACCCTTGTTTTTTTTTGAAGTTATTAATAAAAATTTCGCGTTGCGTTGAATTTTTTCCTTCAAATTTCACTTTAATTTAAATAGGTCAATTTTTTTCTCGATATTTTAAATTCTAATGATTTTTTGCTATGCCCACTTCATCAAACTTCCCAAAATCTCAAAATTTGTGATAAAATCTTGCTATTTCTAATTTTTTCTAGAAATTGGAAATTTCAGTCAAAATTTTAAGAGAAAAATACAACATTTATATTCCAATTTAAAGCCGGGATCCTGAAATTGAAGTCGAAATTTTAAGGGTAAACTTGGAACGATGACATATTAGAAAAATGTCCAATTTAAACTTCCAATTTTTATCTGGTTTTATTTACGCTATATTTCACTTTTTTCCTAAAATTTAGATTTCCGCCTCGAAGCTGCGATTTTTGTTTAGATTGTTTTAAATTTAGGCAGCTTTAAAATCGAAATTTAGTTAAATCTTGAATACCTTTTGTAGAATTCCTTCAAAATTTAAAAATTGGTAATTTAAAAACCTAGATTCTTCACCAAAATTAAAAAATGTCTGGGACAGGCGAATTTTGAAAAAATGTTAAAGTTATCAAAAAAACTCGAACTTTTGAAAAAAAAAGGAAAGTTTAAATTTTGGATGAAGCTATATTTAATTTCGAAAAAAGTCCCAATTTTGATGATACAAGGTAACACTTTTCAAAAAAGATTAAAATCCTGAAACAATTCAAATATTTCAAAAATTTGCAATTTTGAAAACAGTGAAAATTTTCAGGAAAAAGTCGGAATGATCAAAAAAATAAGTTAAAACTTCGAGAAAAAAATTTCAAGCTAAAGTGGAAATTTTCAAAAAAAAGGTGAATGTTTTAAAAAAAATGTTTCATCATAATCATATTATAAAAAATCCAAACTTTTGAAAAAAAGAGAAAATTTTCCATAAAAAATCTAATTCTGAAAAAGTTATAGCTTCGGGAAAAAGTCGAAATTTCGACGATAAAAGGTCGAAGTTTTCAAAAAAACTCTAAATTTTGGAAAAGGTTTGAAAATATTAAAAATGTCGGAATTTTGAAAATAAATTTAATTTTTCAAAAAACAAAAATTAAAGGCAAATCTAATTTTTTAAATTAAAGTTTAGTTTACTACATAAAAGCCGAAACTTTAAGAAAAAGACGAAATTTAAAAAAAAATTCAATTTTCAAAAAAAGATCAAAGCAAGGTCAAAAATTAAAAAAAAAACAGGGTAAAAGTTTTTATAAGTCAGTTTTTTAACATCATTAAATGTACAGAAAAAATCAAAATTTTGAAAAAAAATAACAATTTGGAGAAAAGATCGAAATTATGTATAAAGATTTTCAAAAAATTCATAATTTGGAAAATATATTAAAATCTTAGAGAAAGGTCAAACTGAAAAAGTCTGGCAATTAATAAAATAAATAAACATTTGAAAAAAGTGGAAGCTAAAAAAGAGAACATTTGAATTAGAAAGTTTTCAAAATATAAAGACGAAATGCTTTAAGGAAATCGAAAAATGTTTAAGAATTTTCAATTAAAATCGAATGCAGCATTTAAAAAGAATAATCATTTTTAGAAAGTCAGTATCTTGCGAAAATGAAAATTGAAAAAATCTTGAATAAAAAAACAAACATTCGAGAGAGTCGATATTTGCAAAAAGTTAAAACTTTCAAAAAATTCAAATTTTTAAAAAGAACTGAAATGTTTTAAAAAAACGAATTTAAAATTAGTTACATTTGCAAAAAAAAGATGAAATTTCGAGTATCAAGTTTCTGATATTAACAAAAATAAGGTCAGACAACTTCGAGATCAATTCCAAATATTCAAAAAAAATTGTAGTTTTCAAAAAATAAATTTTTTTACAAGAACGAAAGTTATAAAAGTAAAATGTTCAAAAAAATCAAAACCAACCAAATAAGACAGAATTTTGAGGAATTTGGAACATTCACAAAATCAAAATTTTGAAAAAGGTCGAAATCAAGATTTCGAAAATTTGGAAGTCGAATGGGAAGAGATCGACTTTGTTAAAAAGTGGGTTTTTATTGTCGAAGTTTTCAAGATAAGTCAAAATTTTCAATAAAAATTGAATTCTTCAGTAAAGTCGAAACTTTCAAAAAATATATAACCAAAGGATCCTTTCTCTTTTTTTCACCTAGGCAAATGCACGGGTATCAGCTAATTTTTTTTTTATAAAGTTGGAGGTTTGAAGTTTGAGCTCAAAATGAACCCAGAGTTTCAGCCTGAAATTTTTAAATTCAAAAAATCCAGAAATATTTTCTTCAAATTTTAAGCATTACCACAAAAGTTATATACTGTAATATTTAAAAAAGAAGAAGAACATATCTTGAATTATGTTAGAAAATCAATTTAAATAAAAAATTTTAAAAAATTAAAAAATTAGTAAGCTGGAACTGAACCGAAAACCGGAAAAAACCGTTATTTTTGTCGGAACGAAAACCGAAACGGAACCGATATGATTTTTTCCCGGAACGAAAACCAAAAACCGGAACGAAAAAAATAGAGGTTCAATGCCCTGTGAAAAAATATTAGTATTTAAGAGTTTAGGTGACTCCAGTGCCATAGCAAGGTGTTAAATTTAAGAGAAACAAAAGTGATAACAAATTTGTGATATTTAATAGTATTTTTACGAATTAAATTTATATAACATCTTATAGCCTCCAAAATATTTTTGAGTAATCATCTCTAAATTATTTTCATCGAGTACAAAAAAAATTAATTATCGACATTTCTAAGCCCCTTAAATTACTCTGTGCGGTTGCACCTGGTTACGGTTCTAGATTACTTAATTAAAATTGTTTGCTTTCATGGGAATAAAATTATATCACTTTTTCTTGAAAACTGCATTTGAAGATAAAATGTATTTTATTACAAAGTTCTAATTAAACTCTACAAAAACACCAAAAAAATATTTTTTTAAACAACATCCGCTCTACGATCTTTTAAACAAATAAAGTGTTCATTAATTTCCCAGCAAAGATGTTTAAATCCAAATTTACAAATTAATAATTAGACCCCAAAATGGGTACTGCTATCTCTTTGTGAATAGCCGTACTATTGGCAGTTAAACCTGTAATCGGCACAATTGGCAATCGTGATCAAATCAGCCGGTACCTACGCATTTAGCATCATAAACCGTAAATACACACTTCAAACTCTGACTAGTACTCACTATTTGGCAATATCGCATAAGCGCGGAGCGGCGTACTGCAACGCGGGCTAGCTTTAGCGTGGTGTTCTGTAGTTTATTTCTCCGTATCCCGCGGAGGCCGTTAATTGGCATCGCATGGCAGCCATGCTGGGTGCATAATTCTGCGCGCACCAACGTATTTCAATTTCCTCATAGTATATAATTTAATGGAATAAAAGTTTGCGTACTTTATTTCAAGTCACTCACAAGTATTATTAGTTAATTAGTATATCATTATTTTGTGTTTAAAAATGTGATAAATCCAAGACTTTTACATTAAATAGAAAAGAATAGATCGCTCATTTCACGAGGAGCGCGCGCTCTTGCGCTCTTTAAGACCAGCCGCCACTGTGCCCTTAATTAAGCTGGTGCGCCAAATTCAAAAGACTTCAACAGTTTCTAACAGTAGCAACTTCCACACAAGCACCCTCGGCGAGACATGTGGTTAGGTGTTGAAAAGTTGCAGTTTTCGTACACGCAATTTACGCTGAACAACCAGGAAACAGCAGCTGGTTGTTTGATGCTCTTAGTTAAGCTGGTGCGCCAAATTCAAAAGACATAAACAGTTTCTAACAGTAGCAACTTTCACACAAGCACCCTCGGCGAGACATGTGGTTAGGTTTTGAAAAGTTGCAGTTTTCGTACACGCAATCGATGCTGAACAACCACGGAACAGCAACTGGTTGTTTGATGCTCTTAGTTAAGCTGGTGCGCCAAATTCAAAAGACATAGACAGTTTCTAACATTAGCAACATCCACACAAGCCTTCTCGGCGAGATATGTGGTTAGGTGTTGCAAACCTGACAAATAATGTCAATGAAACATTCTGTAATGAAACAAGCAAACATGCTGCACTAAAAATATTTCCAACCAACAATCAGACTGGTTTCGGCCTCCCTAGACATCATCTGTATAATGCAGTCACTGTACATATTTCCCGCGTATAATCATTAGCTAGCTATATTAATACTCAAATGACCTGAATCCCATTGAGTGATTTGTAAATGACTTCTACGACGAAATTTGTACAATATATAAACGGAAGCAATGCTGAGACTAACAATTGTTATATATGATGTAACTTTAGTCACAAAGGTCACTAGTTTCATTGCAAAATACTTACTTAACAGGAATCTTAAAAATTCAATCATTTTATCAGCAACCTCTTTCAGTGTTGCAATACCTGATTAATTCCTCCAGATGATTTGGTATCGCTATACCAAACGCAGTTATTACTAAGGGTGCGTTTACACTAGACACTTTATTTCGTACATTTCTCTCTGACATAAAATATATTTTTGCTCTGACGTAAGTGTCAACTATCCTGACAGAAACTCTCTCCTCCAAGCTGTGTGGATAACTCTTGAATAGCTTATCTCATAATAGTTGATACTTATGTCAGAGAGATTCGTACGGAATCAAATGTCTAATCTAAACGCACTAAGCAGTATAGATAAGTCTTGGATAGCTTCTTTTATAATAGTTGATACTTAGGTCAAACAGATTTATGGAATAAAATGTCTAATCTGAACGCACCCTTAGGCTCACATCAGAAATTTACTGAATATAGTAAAGAACAGTTTGCCAAGGACTCATTGTGCATTGGCACGACCTTGAGCCAGTTACAGCAATTGTGTTTCAGTCTTTATTTGCTCTTCAGGTTTGCATGTCGATCCTGGAGATATTTTTAAACCACCACTGGGTTTTATTGTCACGCACTCTTACAACAACTTTACGATTTGCAATTACAACCTGACTTCTTCTGATTTAAATGCCATCAGGCGCGAACTATGCAACATTATTAACTTTCGTTACCTAGAATTGGAAACACCCGAAGGTTATGATACTTGGCATAACATTATATCCAGCCACTAACAAAGGTAGCTTCTGTGCGCGTCATTAAAAGCCTGTTGGCCCTAATTTTAGTGGGCCACCGGGCGAATGAGAAGAGAAACGCGCAAAATTGTGTCCTCGCGAGGATTGTCGGCCAGTAGCCAACTCAACCAGGTGAGCTTATATTGATTTTACGTCTGGCGTGTGGCAGTCGTGGTCTTGTGTCTAGGCAAGACAGAGGAGGCTGGCTGGCAGGCACAGCCGCCTATCTACCTGGCTCTTGCACTGTGCTACATTTGTCCTTGTCCTCTTGTCAACTTGTCTTCTCTCCTTCCTTTCTCGTCCACTTGTTATTCAATGCATGGAAGCGCCGCCGCTGCGGATTAGCCAACTGCAGATTCTGCCTTGAATTCATCATCGTGCCAGGATCTACCAGACATCGTCCGTTTTGTCCTCATATAAGGGATTTGCTTGCCGAAAAGCTAATTACAAATTTGTAATTTTATGCAAGATGTGTAATTTACAAAATCTAACATGAAAACCGAATTGCGGAAAATTCTCTCTAGCCAATATCTCTTTTAGGTTAAATATAAAACTAAAGTAAATTAATATCACTTAGGGAAGAAGTAAACAGAAATTACCTTTCGGTTTCTATTATCTGATAAAATTGGCAGTTTACAAAGCAATATTTAAATCCTCTTAGAAGTAAAATAGTGTTTTTTTTAAAAAGGAAAAAACTTAAAATGTTATTCAAATTTGATTGGAATCCGCTCCAGAGAAGAACACAAGAAGAAAACATACTCAAGAATGTTGTTAAACGAGTTCTACAAGCGCCTTAGGAGCCTGAAGATAATAAAAACTTGACCGTCAACCTCACGGATGAATTATCTTTGGTGGTTTGCGGCTCTCTAGATTCAAAAACGTATCATTGCTATATATCCTTAATTATTTAGATTATTCTCGGTTAAGTACATGAGAGCACATCAAAAAACTATAAATCGTCTAACAGAAAATGACGGTTGGCCCCAAACAGATGCTCAAACGACAATGATGGCCCGAAAAGGGAACTACCTCCAGACACAGCGAAGAAAACGTGACCGTTACAGAAAACTAATAAAATACACTATAAACGACCCAACGACCTTAATAACAAACAAAAAAGCTAGATGATTATGGACGCTGCCATTTTTTTCAGAAGATAAATTTGTGAACAAATGCTATAACTTCAGAATGCTCGAAATTTTCTCCAGAAACAAATTTATTGAACGAGGCGATGGCTTCAAGTGACAAATGGTATAACCTCAAAACACTCGACAACAAATGAATCATAAAGGCCCCATGCCTTAATAAAGTTGTATTTTTTTTGGAATAATTTTGATTATGTTGAGGTAAAAGCATTTGTAAGAGGCAAGAATTACATTGATATAGACACTACCAAAATTTAAAAAAAAATGTAAACAGTCAATCTCAAAATACAAGAACAAATTACATTGTTATGGAAGCAAAACTTTCTCAGAAAACGAAATTGTTAACAATTGTGGTAAACTCAAATTGCAGCCAACATTTCTATAATTATGGATTTTATCAAAATGTTTTTAATAAGCAAAGCAAACAAATGATGTGACCTAAAAATACAAGAAAAAAGACACTTTTTTATTGTTTTTCAAAATGTTCGAGGAAAAAATTGTTTACAGATATAACGTCCTTTAAATCATTGCATGTATAATTATAGATGCTGCCAAAATTTGCTCAAAAAATACAGTTTTTGACAGATGCTGCAGTCTCAAAATGCAAAGAAAAAATACTTTTATAAGAATGTATTTTTTATATCCAAAATACATAATTACATTCATAGGAATGTAGTTCTTTTTAGTCAAAAGCATTTAGAACGTTTTCTTGATACGCAGTTTTGTAACTACGCGTTACAACTTCTAAATACATAAAAAAAATTCATCTATGTGAAAGTTCCCAACCCAAAAACATTTTTTTTAACAATTGCGGTAACTTCAAAATGCAATAAAAAATGTTTATTAAAATTGTCAAAATTTCTCAAAACACGAATTTGTAAGCAGACGCTATGACCTCAGAATACAAGAATAAAATACATTTCTATAAAATCATTTGAAATTTTAAATGCAAAGTAATATTACATTATTTAATCTTCAGTAAAATTAAAAAAAAAAATCTTTGACCTTGAAATGCAACCAAAAACTGCATGATTATAGATGCTGTTAAAATTTACTCAAAAAATACAGTTTTTAACAGATGCTGCAGTCTTAAAATGCAAAAAAAAATATTTTATAAGAATGTATTTTTTTATCCAAAATACATAATTACATTCATAGGAATGTAGTTTTTTTAGTCAAAGGCATTTAGAATGTTTTCCTAAAAAGCAGTTTTGTAACTACGTGTTACAACTTCCAAATACAGAAAAAAATTCAACTATGTGAAAGTTCCCAACCCAAAAACAATTTTTTTAACAATTGCGGTAACTTCAAAATGCAATAAAAAATGTTTATTAAAATTGTCAAAATTTCTCAAAACACGAATTTGTAAGCAGACGCTATGACCTCAGAATACAAGAATAAAATACATTTTTATAAAATCATTTGAAATTTTAAATGCAAAGTAATATTACATTATTTAATCTTCAGTAAAATTAAAAAAAAAACAATTCTTTGACCTTGAAATGCTACCAAAAACTGCAGTGATTATAGACTGCTGTTAAAATTTACTCAAAAAATACAGTTTTTAACAAATGCTGCAGTCTTAAAATGCAAAAAAAAATATTTTATAAGAATGTATTTTTTTTATCCAAAATACATAATTACATTCATAGGAATGTAGTTTTTTTAGTCAAAGGCATTTATAATGTTTTCCTAAAAAGCAGTTAGTATTTTCTTTTATTTTTAATTAAGTCCTTGAAAATGTAAATTGTCCTTCATTTAAAAGTTTTCCTAATAAAGCTTTCAATGTTGTCTCAGAAACCAAATTTTATAACATAAAACCTAAAAATGGCAATACAAAATTACAAGCCTGTGAACTCTGCCTGAAATTTGCTCAAAAAATTAATTTACAAACAGATGCTACATGACCTCAGAATGGAAAAAAACTTACATTTACAAAAATTTTTAATTTTTTCTATTACATTCATAATTAATGATTACATTTAAGGTAATGTAATTTTTTCTTCGCTTTAATGCACTTCTAATAAGGCTTTTAATATGTTCTTAAAAAAGAAATTTCTGAACAGACGCTGCAACTTCAATATGCAAGAAACATAATATTCATAAGAATGTAATTTTTCCTTTGACATTTACATTTAATAATTACATTCCTATAGGAATGTAATTTATTTCATTTTTAATTACGTTCTTTAAAATGTCAATTGTCTTTTATTTAAAAGTGTTCTTAGTTAAGCTTTTGACGTTTCCTTAGAAAACAAATTTATTAACATGGGACTTAAAAATGCAACAAAAAAACTACACGCCTAATAACGTCGTTAGAAATTTAAACTGTTCTTAATTTGAAAGTTTTCCTTATAAAGCTTTCAACGTTTTCTCAGAAAACAAATGTATTAACATATTACTTAAAAATGCAACAAAAAACTGTATGCTTGTAAACACTGCCAAAATTTGCTTAGAAAATGTATTTCTAAACAGATGCTGAGATGCTATGGTCTCAGAATGCAAAAAAATTACATTCACAGAAATGTTTTATTTTTTCTTTTACATTCATAATGAATTTATACATTTAAAGGAATGTAATTTCTTTAATGCATTAATAATAAAGCCTTAAATATGTTCCTAGAAAAAAATGTTTTAAACAGATACTGCAACCTCAATATACAAGAAACGTTACATATATAAGAATGTAATTTTTACATTGACATACTTATTTAATAATTACATTTTTTCAGGAATGTAATTTGCTTTATTTTTGATTACGTTCTTAAAAATGTAAATTGTCCTTCTTTTGAAAGTTTTCCTAGTAAGGTTTTCAACGTTATTTCAGAAACAAATTTAACAACATAGAATTAAAAAATGCAACAGAAAACTACACGCTTGTGAACACTGCAAAAATTTGCTTAAAAAAATATTTTTTTAAACAGATTCCACGATGCTATAATCTCAGAATGCAAGGAAAAATTACATTCACAACAATGTTTTATTTTTTCTTTTACATCCATAATAAATTTACACATTTAAAGGAATGTAATTACTTTAGTTCAATACATCAATAATAAAGCGTTTAATATGTTCCTAGAAAATAATGTTCTTAACAGATACTGCGACTTTAATATACAAGAAATGTTACATTTATAATAATGTTATTTTTACATTGACATATTTATTTAATAATTACATTTCCATAGGAATGTAATTTGCTTTATTTTTGATTACGTTCTTAAAAATGTAAATTGTCCTTCTTTCGAAAGTTTTCTTGGTAAAGTTTTCAACGTTTTCTCAGAGAACAAATTTAACAACATAGAACTTAAAAATGCAACAGAAAACTACACGCTTGTGAGCACTGCAAAAATGTTATTTTTTTAAACAGATGCTACGATGCTATAATCTCAGAATGCAAGGAAAAATTACATTCACAGATATATTTTATTTTTTCTTTTACAATTATAACTAATTATTACATTCAAAGGAATGTAATTTCTATTCCACTCTTATGCATCCATAATAAAGCTTTTAATATGTTTTCAAATAACAAATTTCTCAACAGATGCTGCAACCTCAATATGCAAGAAACATTACATTTATGAGAATGTAATTTTTTCTTTGATATTCATATTTAAGAATTACATTCCTTTTGGAATGTATTTTACTTTATTTTTAATTAAGTCGTTGACAATTTAAATTGGCCTTCATTTAAAAGTTTTCTTAATAAAGCTTTCAATGTTGTCTCCGAAAACAAATTTATCAATATAGGACTTAAAAATTCAATAATTACATTCCCATAGAAACGTAATTTATTTTATTCTTAATTAAGTTCCTAAAAATGTAAATTGCTCTTCATTTGAAAGTGTTCTTAAAAACGCTTTTGACGTTTTCTCAGAAAACAAATTTATTAACATAGGACTTAAAAATATGACTTAAAAATAGGACTTAAAAATAGGATTAAAAAATGCAACAAAAAACTACACGCTTGTGAACACTGCTAAAATGTGCTCAGAAAATTGCGTAACAGATGCTACGATGTTATGATTTCAGAGTGCAAAAAAAATAACATTTATAATGTTTTTTTACCTTTTAATTAATAATTACATTCAGAGAAGTCGATATGTACTAAATAGCTTTATGATTTGCCACTTTTTTCTTTTAGCACAATCTAGCTTAGATGTAAATAATTGCAACATGTTTCTAATTAAGACCTATTTTAAACGTAAAATTCATATCTACAAACTGCCAGAACACAATAAACAAATAAAAGTCTGGAAACTGTAGCGGAAAATAGACTGCCTCCAGTTTTCAACTTTAATTTGATTATGAACACCGGACAGGTTAAATACGATCATATCTAACACGGGGCCAAAAGGGCAGATTTATCCTTTATCCTCGAAAACCAGCACGACCGAAACTTAGATTTTATCATTTCCACTTTTTTCATATGACATGTAATTAATTTGGCCGGAGGCAAGTTATTAGGCCGGACCTGTTCAGTTATCGAACTTTGTCGTAAGCTGGGAGAAGAGAGCGTTTATCTCTCTCTCTCTCTCGCGCGCGCCCTCGTCCTTCCGGTGCTGGGCCGATTTTCTACGACTCACCTGGCCTTTATCGACCGAAGCGCCGCACAATGTGCCGGTGATAAATAACTCTCTTTCCTTTTCAAACTGTTAATTATTTTTTCTCCCTGGGCGCCCATAACCATGTAATTTTTCCTTGCACTTTGAGGTCATCGCATCTGTTAACAAATTTGTTCTGTAAGAAAATTTCGGGGGTGCCCATAACCATTTTCCATTGCATTTAAGGTCATCTATTTTATTGCATTTTGAGGTCATAACATTTGTTGACAAATTTGTTGTCTAAGAATTTTTTAGAAGGCCTGTAACCATACAAAATTTTATTGCTTTTTAATGTCATCGTATTTGTTAGTAAAGTTTTTAAGAAACATTTTGAGAACGATCCCAATCATATATTTTTTTAACTTTGTCTACGCATTTGATAACAAATTTGTATTTTAGAAAAACTTTATAAATGTTTGAGCTGCGTATTAGTTTCCTTGAATATTATTTTCAATTTGGCGCTCATCAAATTGCAAGCTTATTGTCAATTTTTTTTTGATTGATATCTTAATTTATGGTTATATTAAGAAACAAGTCATCAACAAATAGTAAAACTTAGGGACTCTTGTTGGGCTGTAATCTATGCATTCGTTTTTCATTAATTTACCATAAACGGTGTTATTAAGCAAATATATTTTAAGACAATTAAACCGAAAATTATTTTTAAAAATAGGGTCTTTCGAAATTGTTATTTCAGATAATACCCCACAGGATATATTAATTGAAACTCGATTTAAATCTAGCCAAGGGTTGTGATCAAAAAGCGTGGAGTAAGCTGGATTTTAGTATATGCAAGGAACGCGGCGGTGCAATAAACTCCACCTATTTGCGATTTATGAATTCTTTGAAACAAAGTCATAAATAGTAAACAAAAACCAAGTCATAGGTCGCATTAAGTTCTGCTTGGAGCAAATTTGAAGGTTTGGAAGGTCCAGAGAAAAATCTCCTTAATAGGTTTTGTTGTGAAAAATTGTATTGCATTGGAGTTGTATCCAACTGATTTGTATGCCTTAATATTGTTGCTCTTGAAAATGCCAGAGCTATGACTTCTTGCAAACATCTTAAGCTTCCAATAAAATATTTTTAGGATCTAATATCTCAAGGAAGTTTAAACAGAGGTAAACTTTTAAAAACTCTCTTCCAAAGTTTCAAATTGTCAGAGAAAGCTTTATGAGACTATTAGATATAGAAATTAACGAAAAAGGGTCTAATTTTTTTTAAATATCATTATAATGTAATATTGCACATATCTTAAGCTTCAAAAAACATATTTCCAGAATCTAAAATCTCAAGGAAGTTTAAACAGAGGTAAACTTTTAAAAACTCTCTTCCAAAGTTTTAAATTGTCAGAGAAACCTTTATCAGACTATTAGATATAGAAATTAACGAAAATGGGCCTATTTTTTTAAATATCATTATACAGGGTGTTACAAAAGTCCAGGCCGCTACTTCAGGAGCATATTCTACGCATTAAAATATGAAAAATGTTGAAATACATTTTTTTCTTTAAATTGCCTCCTAACGGAGATATGACCATTTAAAGATGGCGCCCCTAAAGTGGTTTTTTTACTACAAAAAGTTAACGGTTAGTAGCAAAGTCATGAAATTGGGCAAGCGGTTAAAAAATTGGATTAGGCATATTCTCATGTAACATATTTTTTAAATAAGCAGTAGCGTGGTGTGTAGGGGGTTGCCCGCGATTATTTTTTGCCGTAACTTTTTTGTATTGCAACATTTCGCCACAAAAGTGCTATAATCGTAAAAAGCAACATTTTTTATACAAAAAAGGTACTCTTTTTTAAAGTCGCTAAAAGTAGCCGTTTCCGAGAAAAAGGCGTTTAAATAATCCTATCCAGTCTTCGAAATTCTAACTAATTTGTATAAGAAAAAATAAGTTGGTCATGCAAACTGATCGTAAAGAAAACAATTGTACTTGACAATATTTGCCAGAGATTGACGTTGTGTCAGTGATAAAATTTGGTCGTAAGCTGTAAACTTTAGCAGTTTTTGTTGTCAATAGTAAGTGTAGTAGTTTTTTAACTTTTCATTATTTTGATAAAATGGACTATTCAAATCAAGAAATGGTCGATATGCATTTAATGTACGGGCTTGCAAATTGTAATCGTGCTGAAGCAAGACGGCTTTATGCTGAACGTTTTCCTAATAGACACCTACCAGGAGAAAAATTGTTCCAGAAAATTCATGCTCGTTTATGTGAAACAGGAAATTTTGTTTTCAAAGGCAAACGTGTTGGAAGGCCAAACGCAGAAGTTGCTAATTTAGAAGAGCGTGTGCTTCAGCAAGTTGAAGAAGATCCATGTATCAGCACTAGACAACTTGCTTTAGCCGAAGGAGTAAATCACCTAACTATCTGGCGAATTTTGAAATTTTACCAATTTTACCCCTATCATTTTCAAAGAGTGCAAGGGTTACTTGCTGCTGATTATCCTCCAAGAATAGAACTTTGCAACTGGCTATTGCATAAGATCGCTGAAAATGAGAACTTTCCATCGCTCATATTATTTACGGACGAAGCGGGTTTTACCAGAAACGGGATACTTAACTTTCACAACATGCATCAGTGGCAAGTTGAAAATCCCAATGCAGTTATTTAGTCGAGACATCAGCAACATTTTTCACTTAATATTTGGGGAGGAATAATAGGGGACTATAATTGGACCGTTTTTTTTTACCTCATAGGTTAACAGGAGCATCATATAGACATTTTTTGCAAACAGAGTTACCCGTGTTACTTGAAAATGTTCCACTCATAACAAGACAGCGAATGTGGATAATGCACGATGGGGCACCTGCCCATTTTAGTGCAGTTGCTAGGGAATTTTTGAATAACAACTATCATCAACGATGGATAGGTCGAGGAGGTCCGATACCATGGCCAGTTAGGTCTCCTGACCTCAACCCACTCGATTTCTACTTATGGGGACATCTAAAACAGATCGTCTACTCCACACCAGTTGACAATATCAATGATCTTCGTGAACGAATTGAAAATGGGTTCAACCAGATTCACAATACACCAGGCATTTGCGAAAGAGTAAGGAGTTCCCTTAGAAAACGAGCCGAGCAATGTATTGCTGCAAGGGGCAGTAATTTCGAACACTTGCTTTGATTTTTTTTTCTCAATTTTGTACTATTTTTATATCAATGCAGTTAGTAGTGGATAAATTAGAAATTTGCAAAACGAATTCTAATAAATACAACAATTTTGTTTAAACGCTTTTTTCTCGGAAACGGTTACTTTTAGCGACTTTGAGAAAGAGTACCTTTTTTGTATAAAAAATGTTGCTTTTTACGATTATGGTACCTTTGTGTCAAAATATTGCAATACAAAAAAGTTACGGCAAAAAATAATCGCGGGCAACCCCCTACACACCACGCTACTGCTTATTTAAAAAATATGTTACATGAGAATATGCCTAATCCAATTCTTTAACTGCTTGCCCAATTTCATGACTTTGTTACTAACCGTTAACTTTTTGTAGTAAAAAAACCACTTTAGGGGCGCCATCTTTAAATGGTCATATCTCCGTTAGGAGGCAATTTAAAGAAAAAAATGTATTTCAACATTTTTCATATTTTAATGTGTAGAATATGCTCCTGAAGTAGCGGCCCGGACTTTTGTAACACCCTGTAATGTAATATTTATTACTTAAATTTTATGTGTTTATTTACTTGTTTGTATTTCTTTCTGCGTGTGAGTCCTTAATGTGTCATTTAAGTTTGAAGCTGCTCAAACTTCTTTCAATGTCTTAAATATTGTAGCAAAACTTTTGACGCGCAGCAAAGGCCAGACCATTCACTAAAACTAGCTTTACGCCTCTTGAAATATTGATAAACCGCCCACCAACCGTTTTCAAATCTTTAAATAATCGATTAAAACCTCAATGTTTTATACCATCTTACCAGACGCTCCGAAGTTTCGAGTTTATATCTTAGCTGAAACCGTGCGCGGTTTACCACTAGGAAGCTGATTGAATTTAAACAGTCCGGCACTGTTTGAAAACAGTCGGTTTTTCTTTCTGTTGTGTCGAGCTTTTTCGTGCCCTTCTTACGCTTCAATATTCTTTCAGCGAATTTCCCAGTGAGCATCGCAGTGTCTCTTCTATAAAAAGGCAAAAATGTAACTAAATTGGGACGTTTTTTTTTTCTCTAATGGTTTCTAAGCGAAAAAGGTAAACAACAAAACAAATTGACGCCGCATCTTTTAGTATTTCAAATATAATTCCTGCGACCTGCTTGGGGTAAATAGTTCTTATTAAATACCCTCTAATGTTTAAAATATGTTAAACTCGACGTCTCGTACTTTGAGTAGTTTAAATGTTAATCTAACAATTTATCTTGCATTGTTCAAAAGAACGCATAGAAGGGATATTTCTTGAGTTAAATTTAAAGCAATCTCGGTCGTTTAAATTGTCAGCGGAATTTAAGTCGACTACCTGAGCCTCGGCGCAATTTTCATGGAAATTAAGTTGCGTTTACGTTGTTGTTGAAGCTTCCTCGACTTTCAAAGTGCAGCAAAAGTTACTGGTTTAAGAGAGAAGAATGATTCGTATTAATAAAGGTCCTAGATTGTGGACCGAGCGAATGTTGGAGAGGGCAGGTTGTTATGACACGTTACATTTGTGCTATATTCCAAGTAACGTGACTAATATAAAAAATTAATAAGTTTAGATACTTTGAGTTTAGTTAAATTGAAAAAAAGACCTTCAAGATCTGTCAGTGCGTGGGTGCTTATCTGCGTCGTGGATGTATATGTGCGTGGGAGATTTTAATTAGGAGTCTTTCCTTACTTGTTCTTTATTAAAAACTTTGGAAAGACACAATTTTTCTAAGTTTCACAATCTTTATGGTTGATGGAAATAATTTTTTTACTAAAATTTTCTTGCTTAATAACACAGTTCATAGTAAATTAATGAACAATAAAAGCGTTGATTAAAATTTAACAAAAATGTTCAAATTTTACAATTTTGCCAATGAAGCTAATAAAAAAGATTTTTCGATTCAAATACGTTTACTTAATAATAGCGTTTATGGCATTAGACCGGAAAATGAAAGAAAGGCAGTGTTTGGGAAAATGTCTGACACGTTAGAGTTAGGAGCATTGGGTCAAATTACATCTCGCTCAGTGCCGGATTAAGCCACCGTGGGGTCTATAGTAGCAAATGAAGGGCACAGGGGGAAAACCAAAAAAAAATCATTTTTCGTCATTTGGTGATTTTAGTGTCATCTTTTAGCTAACAGTAGAACCCTTCAACCTATGATATAAAACAGCGAAAGAACCAAATAAGTTACTTGATATTTACATTACAATAATAGCCATTCAGGGGTTTTTAGTCAAACACGAAATAAACAAATCACGCCAATTTTTTGACAAATTGTTCATTATATAATGCACAGACCAATAGGTTTGAACATTTATTAGATTCGAAGTTTGGAAACCAAATACCGGTTTCGATCTTGTTAGATCTCGTCAGTTTGGTATATCCAACTCGAATGCTAATAAATGTTCCCACAAGTAAGTACTAAAACATTCACAGGCGTCAAGCGAGTGACTCTTTAGTACTACCTCCTAGAGAGCAACCGCTTCGCTAGGTGGCAGTGTTTCAACTGTTGGTAGTTCAGCTACCTATGATTCGCCACTATACACGCCGCCTGGAGGGCTGCATGAATTTGTAGTCTAGGTTGCATTCTACTTACATACGACATTGTTGGCGATGGCCATAGTTTCTCTATGGTGGTAGTACTAAAGAGTCAGTCGCTTGACGCCTGTGAATGTTTTAGTACTTACTTCTGGGAACATTTATTAGCATTCGAGTTGGATATACCAAACTGACGAGATCTAACAAGATCGAAACCGGTATTTGGATTCCAAACTTCGAATCTAATAAATGTTCAAACCTATTGGTCTGTGCATTATAGAATCCTTGTCTTCTGGGAACTTTCCTAGAGAGCAACCGCTTCGCTAGGTGGCAGTGTTTCAACTGTTGGTAGTTTAGCTTACCTATGATTCACTATACCCGCCTGGAGGGCTGCATGAATTTGTAGTCTAGGTTGCATTCTTCTTGCATACAAAAGTGTTCATTAGTTAAAAATTGAAATACAAATCTTGAGCCCTGAAACCAAGAAAGATTAAAGAACACAACAAAGGTTGCTCTAACGCATTTTGATAGCCAAACTATCATCTTTCTTGGTTTCAGGAAACAAGATTTGTATTTTAATTTTTGAAGATAACCAAGGACCAGTCCATGAAAAAAAGTTCATTAATTAGTCAAAATATAACTCTGTGACTTTTGTTTTAGAAGCATTATGACATAATTAAATTTAAAATTGCTGTCCTGCAAAATTTATAAAATGGGACTATTTTGGTTTTTCTACTGTACCCTTCAAATGATAACAAAACCTTAAACAAGTAAAGACTATTGTAACAAAAAATTCAAAATGTCCAAAAAAACTCAACATGTATGGAAATGAAATCCCAATTAATAAAATCTTACGAAGAGGTCGAAATTTCAATAGAAACTAAAAAAAAATTATAGAGATTATTGAGTTTGAAACTCAAAGTTCAAGCTCAGAATTTTCACAAACTTTCAAATGGTATTTGACATTTGCTTGAATCCTAAAAATTACAAGAAAAGTTTCGAAATTTAAGTTAAAGTTTTAGGAATAAATCTTGTAAATAAATAATTTGATTTTTTAATAATTTTTTATTTTAAAATGGATTTTCGAAATCAGTTACAAAATTTTAACTTTTTCTGAGAATTGATTTATTTTAAAAATGTGTTCAAGTGTCATTTTATTTTTTAAATGAGTTTTGAATTTTCGTCTAAAGGCCACTTCAAATCTCTAGGACATTTTTTTAATTAAAAACGTGAAACTGATATGAAAAAAATCAAAATATTTAAAAAAGGTACAATTTTGAAAAGAATCAAATTTTCTGAAAAATTCGTACTTAAGATTCTTAAAAATAGCAAAATTCTGAAAAATTTCGAAATTTTGGAAGAGTTGTTTTCAAAAAATTGAAAGATTTGAACATAGTGGAACATATTCTTCATGGTAGTTCAATGCCGGAAGGGGTATTAGCCCTCGGAGTAGTTGTTTGTTGTGGATTGGGCTTCAAATATTTAAATTTTTAACACAGTAAATTTTTAACACAGTAAATTAATGATGAAACGTCTATTCATGTTAAAATTTTTTTATTTTTCTTTTTTATATTTAAAAAAAAAAATTAATTTTTAAGTATTTCTTCCCCATTGTTCCCTTTCCATGTTATGCACTGCTGACGAGCTCAAATGAGAGCGAAACATCGATGTCCAGTGCTACAACCGTTTTTATGTATTTTTTTATATTTTCTTAATTTATCAAAAAAACAAAATTTTTATCTTTTCCATATCTAATTTTTGGTCTCCTATTTTTCACTATTCCTATTCTATGTAAAATAAACTAACCTTTTAATTTGTAAACTGTCATGAAGTGACGTTTTCAATAAATTTAAATATCACGTAGTCGCATTTCAAAAACTGTTTTTAAAATTGTCAACAAACCATAAAAATTTAAATATTTCCAAACTGGGCCGAAGAAATGTTAAATAAATTGAAAAAAACATAGTGGAACATTTTAAAAAAGCTAGAAGCTTTTAGAATAGTCAACACTTTGAAAAAAGGTGAAGACAAATTTCCAAAATAAACAAAATTTTGGAAAAGTCTTCATTTTAAAGAAACGTCAAAATTATCAAAAAAGTTTAAATTAGCAAAGTCCAAATATTGAAAATTAAAATTTTGAAATTTTAAATATATAATTAAAATTTTGGAAAAATCTAACATTTTTTAAATAAAAATTTAGAAGGAACGTACTGGTCCTTGGTTATCTTTAAAAATTAAAATACAAATCTTGACCCCTGAAAACGAGAAAAACTAAATACCACAGTAGGTCTCTCCGAAGATGATAGCTTGGCTATCGAAACGCGTTAGAGCAACCTTTGTTGTGTTTTTTAATATTTCTTGGTTTCAGGGGACAAGATTTGTATTTCAATTTGTTAAGTCAAAATTTAAAAATGGAAATAAATAAAAAACTTGAAATTTTGAAAAAATTTGAAATTTTTTACAATATGACAAATATTTTTTGACAAATATGACAAAATTTGTGAAAAAATCAAAATTTTAAAAACTTGACCAAAATTTCAATAAAAGTCGACGTCTAAAAAAAGTGCTACGATTAAAAAAATCGAGAATTTCAAAACAGAGCCAAAATTGACTTTTTTGGGTAAGCCAAAATTTTTCAAAAATATAAATTTTGAAAGAAGCCAAATTTGGGAAAAACATAAAATGTTAATAGTCCAGTTTTAAAAACTTGACAATTTCAAAAAACATAATTTATCCAAACAAGAAAATATTAAAATTTCCAAAGTCAATAATTTCAAAAACAGAACTTTTGAAAAAAATCCAAACTTTGACACTGATCTTTTCAAAAATATTGCAAATATTAAAAAAGTCAAAATTTCTGGAGGATCTTAAAATTTCGAGTCTTAAAAAATTTTTCAAAACTTTGGCTCTCAAAAATGTTTACTTTTTCAAAATATTTCAATATTTTTTGAAAATATTTCCTTTCTTGAAAATTTGCTTTGTTTTTTGGATAATGTCATAATTTTCAAATTTAAACTTTTTTCAAAGTTTCGACTGTTTTTGAGCTGGAGTAATTTTTAAAATTTTATTTTTTCCAACAATTGATTTCTTTCAAGATTTTAATTGTTTTAAAAGCTTTTTTGTTATCTTTACATTTTTTAAAAGCGTCGACTGCTTCGAAATTTTCAAAAAAACTAAAAAACTAGAAGGTCGAAACTTAGAAAAAGGTGGGACGTCCTAAATTATTACAAGAAGTGAAAATTTTATAAGAGAATGCGTTAACTTTTGAATGAATTACCTTTTTTAAAAAAAATCCAATCTTTGAAAAAACTCGACGCTATCAAAAGCAGTTGAAGTTTTCAAGAAGGCTAAAATTTGGAAAAAAGCTGAAATTTTACGTCAAGTTTTCAAAATAAATTAAAATCCATTAAAAGAGCTTAAAGTTTCAAGACAAGTCGAAATTTGCAATCAAGTTGACCATTTATTTAAGGTAAAGTAATCAAAAATGTAAAATTCTCAAAAATAATTTCAAAATATTAAAGTAGAAAATTACAATTAAATTAACCTTGTCTTTTTAGAATAAGATATTTAAAAAGGTGAAATGTAAAAAAAAAATTGAAATATCAAAACGAAGAGCGAAACTAATGAGCTCAAATTTTTAAAGCAAAACGATAACCCTGCCTACAGAACTAGGGCCGATATCTCCCCAAAGAAAGATCGGTGGAGCGTAAACGGCAACGACAGGACACAATAGAGAATAAATTTTATCTCTTTTGAAAATTTTATGAATACACTTTACGTATTTGAGCTGGAGTAATTTTTAAAACTTTATTTTTTCCAATATTTGATTTCTTTAAAAATTAAAATTGTTTTAAAAAGTTTGTTGTCACCTTACCATTTTTTAAAAACGTCGACTGTTTTGAAATTTTCAAAAAAACTAAAAAACTAGAAGGTCGAAACTTAGAAAAAGGTGGGACGTCCTAAATTATTACAAGAAGTGAAAATTTTATAAGAAAATGTGTAAACTTTTGCCTTTTTTTTTTAAAAATCCAAGCTTTGAAAAAACTCGACACTATCAAAAACAGTTGAAGTTTTCAAGAAGGTTAAAATTTGGAAAAAAGCCGAAATTTTACGTTAAGTTTTCAAAACAAATTAAAATTCATTAAAAGAGCTTAAAGTTTCAAGACAAGTCGAAATTTGCAATCAAGTTAACCATTTATTTAAGGTAAAGTAATCAAAAGTGTAAAATTCTTAAAAATAATTGCAAAATATTAAAACGAAAAGCGAAATTAAAAAGTCCAAATTTTGAATCCAAAGCGATACTTTGTGTTTCGCTAATTGAGGGTAGATATTTCCTCAAAGAGAATAGGTGGAGAGTAGACGGCAACGACAGATCAAAAAAGAATGTTCATTTTATCTCATTTGAAAATTTTTTAGAGATAGTTCACGTATCTAGGTGATTAAACGACGATGTCTTTATTGTGAAAATTAAAAAAAAAATGAAAATTTGAAAGTATCGAAATATCAAAAATTAGAAAAAACTCATTGAGGGCAGATATTTGCTCAGAGAGAATAGGTGGAGCGTAGACGGCAACGACAGATCAAATAGGAATGTTCATTTTATCTCATTTGGAAATGTTTTAGAGACAGCTCACGTATATAGCTGATTAAACGACGATGTCTTTATTGTGAAAATTTTAAAAAATGGACATTTAAAAGTGTCGAAATATCGAAAAGTAGAAAAAACTCATTTTTTTAAAGTTAAATCCACCTGCAAATGTCAATTCTGTTTGTTAAAAAGTTTAAAATTTTGGAAAAACAAAATTGCAATCAAGGAAAAATTTGTTAAGTGGAATATTTAAAAAGTTCTACATTAAAAAACTCGAAATACTCAAACAAAAAACGAAATTAAAAGGTCCAAATTTTGAATCCAAAGTATCGCTTTTTGCTTTGTCAGTTAGAGCAAATATTTCCTCAAAGAAAAATTGGGTGGAGCGTAGACGGCAACGGCAGGTCAAAATAAAGTGTTTATTTTAACTTGTTTGGAAATTTTATGACCACAGTCCACGTATTTGGGTGCCAATCAGAGCAGACATTTCCTCAAAGAAAAATTCGGTGGAGCATAGACGGCAACGGCAGGTCAGAATGAAGTGATTATTTCAACTCAATTTTATAAGCACAGTCCGCTGTTTAGGTAAGGAAGCAACGAAGTCTTTACTGTGGAAATTAAAAAAAAAATTTGGAAATTTGTAAGTGTCCAAATGTCGAAAATTTGGAGAAACATATTTGTCTTAAGTTAAATCCACTGGTAAGAGTCAAATCTATTCAACATAAAGTTTAAAATTTTAATAAAAGTTTGAAATTTGCAGTCAAAGTAAGTTTTTTATTAATTGCAATATTCAAATTCCCAAACTAAAAAAGCGAAATACTTAGACAAAAACGAAAGAAAAAGGTCCAAATTTTTTATTGAAATGCTTCGCCAATTATAGCAGATATTTCCGCAAAGAAAAGTTCGGTGGACCGTAGGCGGCAACGGCAGGTCAATATAAAGTATTTATTTTAACTTAAAACAAATAAAATTCTTCAAATTTTCGACATTTCGACACATTTCGACAAATTTCCATATTTTTTTTTTAATTTTTACATTAAAGATTTCATCGTTTCGTTACCTAAATACGTGGACTGTGTTCATAAAATTTTTAAACGATTTTAATCCATTGGTATAAGTCACTTCTATATAC
>CM053329.1:16924709-16953579 GCA_028583605.1 Dastarcus helophoroides
ATGGGACTATTTTGGTTTTTCTACTGTACCCTTCAAATGGTAACAAAAGCTTAAACAAGTAAAGACTATTTTAACAAAAAATTCAAAATGTCCAGAAAAACTCAAAATGTATGGAATTGAAATCCCAATTAATAAAATCTCAAGAAGAGGTAGAAATTTCAATAGAAACTAAAAAAAAATTATAGAGATTATTGAGTTTGAAACTCAAAGTTCAAACTCAGAATTTTCACAAACTTTCAAATGGTATTTGACATTTGCTTGAACCCTAAAAATTACAAGAAAAGTTTCGAAATTCAAGTTAAAATTTTAGGAATAAATCTTGTAAATAAATAATTTAGTTTTCTAATAATTTTTTATTTTAAAATGGCTTTTCGAAATCAGTTACAAAATTTTAACTTTTTTCTGAGAATTGATTTATTTTAAAAATGTGTTTAAGTGTCATTTTATTTTTTAAATGAATTTTGAATTTTCGTCTAAAGGCCACTTCAAATCTCTAAGACATTTTTTTAATAAAAAACGTGAATTTCATATGAAAAAAATCAAAATATTTAAAAAAGGTACAATTTTGAAACGAGTCAAAATTTCTGACAAGTTCGTACTCAAGATTCTTAAAAATAGCAAAATTCTGAAAAATTTTGAAATTTTGGAAGAGTTGTTTCCAAAAAATTGAAAGATTTGAATTTTAAAAAAGCTAGAAGCTTTTAGAATAGTCAACACTTTGAAAAAAGGTGAAGACAAATTTCCAAAAATAAACAAAATTTTGAAAGTTTTTATTTTAAAGAAACGTCAAAATTATCAAAAAAGTTTGAATCAACAAAGTCTAAATATAGAAAATTAAAATTTTGAAATTTTAAATATATAATCAAAATTTTGAAAAAATCTAACATTTTTTAAATAAAAATTTAGAAGGAACGGACTGGTCCCTGGTTATCTTTAAAAATTAAAATACAAATCTTGACCCCTGAAAACCAGAAAGAATAAAAAACACAACAAGTCCTTCTGAAGATGCTAGCTTGGCTATCGAAACACGATAGATCAACATTTGTTGTTTTTTTAAATATTTCTTGGTTTCAGGGGACAGATTTGTATTTCAATTTTTTTAGTCAAAATTTAGAAATGGAAATTAATAAAAAAACTTGAAATTTTGAAAAATCTTTGAAATTTTCTACAAATTTAGGACGTTCCACCTTTTTCTTAAAGTTTCGACCTTTTAGTTTTTTATTTTTTTCAAAAATTTTAAAACAGTCGATGTTTTAAAAAATGTTTAAATGGCAAAAATCTTTTCAAAACAATTTAAATTTTGAAAGAAATCAAATGTTGGAAAAAATAAAATTTTAAAAATTACTCCAGCTCAAAAAAAGTCAAAATTTTAAAAATAGTTTAAATTTGAAAGAGATGACATTTTTCAAAAAACGAAGCAAATTTGTAGGAAAAGAAATATTTTTAAAAAATATTGAAATATTTCGAAACAGAAAAAATATTTGAAAACCTAAATTTTGAAAAATTCTTAAAGGCTCGCGAAAGTTTCAGATCTTTCAGAAATTATACCTTTTTTAAAATTTGCAATATTTTTGAAGAGATCAATGTCAAAGTTTGGATTTTTTCAAAATTTCTGTTTTTGATATTATTGACTTTGACAAGTTTAATATTTTCTGTAAATATTTTCTTGTTTGGGTAAATCGTGTTTTTTGAAATTGTCAAGTTTTTTGAAACTAGACCATTAAAATTTTATTTTTTTCCCAAATTTGGCTTCTTTCAAAATTTATATTTTTTCAAAAATTTTGGCTTACCCAAAAGTGAATTTCGACTTTTGTTTGAAATTCTCGACTTTTTTAATCTTCACTTTATTGACATTTTGGTCTAGTTTTTAAAATTTTAACATTTTTTAAAAACGTCGACTGTTTTAAAATTTTTGAAAAAAATAAAAAACTAAAAGGTCGAAACTTTAAGAAAAAGGTGAAACGTCCTAAATTATTACAAGAAGTAAACATTTTATAAAATAAAAGAAAGTACAAACTTTTGCCTTTTTTAGAAAATCAAAGCTTTGAAAAAACTCGACAAAATAGTTGAAGTTTTCAAAAAGGCTAAAATTTGGAAAAAGTTGAAATTTTACGTCAGGTTTTCAAAACAAATTAAAATCCATTGAGAGAGTTTAAAGTTTCGAAACAAATGAAAATTTGCAATCAAGTTAACCATTTATTTGAGGTAAAGTATTCAAAAGGGTAAAATTCTCAAAAATAATTTCAAAATATTAAAAGGAAAAGCGAAATTAAAAAGTCCAAATTTTGAATCCAAAGCGATACTTTGTGTTTCGCTAATTGAGGGCAGATACTTCCTCAAAGAGAATAGGTGGAGAGTAGACGGCAACGACATATCAAAAAAGAATGTTCATTTTATCTCATTTGGAAATTTTTTAGAGACAGTTCACGTATCTATGTGATTAAACGACAATGTCTTTATTGTGAAAATTAAAAAAAAAGAACATTTGAAAGTATCGAAATATCAAAAATTAGAAGAAACTCATTGAGGGCAGATATTTGCTCAGAGAGAATAGGTGGAGCGTAGACGGCAACGACAGATCAAATAGGAATGTTCATTTTATCTCATTTGGAAATGTTTTAGAGACAGCTCACGTATATAGCTGATTAAACGACGATGTCTTTATTGTGAAAATTTTAAAAAATGGACATTTAAAAGTTTCGAAATATCGAAAAGTAGAAAAAACTCATTTTTTTAAAGTTAAATCCACCTGCAAATGTCAATTCTGTTTGTTAAAAAGTTTAAAATTTTGGAAAAACAAAATTGCAATCAAGGAAAAATTTGGTAAGTGGAATATTTAAAAAGTTCTACATTAAAAAACTCGAAATACTCAAACAAAAAACGAAATTAAAAGGTCCAAATTTTGAATCCAAAGTATCGTTTTTTGCTTTGTCAGTTAGAGCAAATATTTCCTTAAAGAAAAATTGCGTGGAGCGTAGACGGCAACGGCAGGTCAAAATAAAGTGTTTATTTTAACTTGTTTGGAAATTTTATGACCACAGTCCACGTATTTGGGTGCCAATTAGAGCAGACATTTCCTCAAAGAAAAATTCGGTGGAGCATAGACGGCAACGGCAGGTCATAATGAAGTGATTTTTTTAACTTAATTTTATAAGCACAGTCCGCTATTCAGGCAAGGAAGTTTTTACTGTGGAAATTAAAAAAAAAATGTGAAAATTTTTGTTTTAAATTAAATCTACTTAAAAAGGTCAAAGCTATTCATTAACCAGATTCGTTTCAGAATTGAACGTGGTGGAATTTTAAAAATATCAGAATATTAAAACAAAAAACGAAACTGTAATGCGTAACGATATCACTGGCTTCGGAACTAGAGCAGATATCTCCACAAAGAAATATTGGTGGAGCGTAGACGGCAACGACAGGTTTTAATAGAGTCTTTATTTTATCTCGATTGGGAATTTTATGAACGCAGTCCACGTATACAGTTAACAAAGCGACGAAGTCTTTACTGTGAAAATTTTACCAAATATGGAAATTTATAAGTACCAAATGTCAAAATTTTGAAGAAACATATTTGTTTTAAGTTAAATCTGCTGGTAAAAGTCAAGTCTATTCATCATAAAGTTTAAAATTTTAAAAAAGGTTGAAATTTGCAGTAAAAGTAAGTTTTTGATTAATTGCAATATTCAAATTCCCA
This sequence comes from Dastarcus helophoroides, assembly GCA_028583605.1. Taxonomy (NCBI): domain Eukaryota; kingdom Metazoa; phylum Arthropoda; class Insecta; order Coleoptera; family Bothrideridae; genus Dastarcus; species Dastarcus helophoroides. The sequence goes on from CM053329.1 coordinate 16,928,407, forward strand.
AACTAAAAAAGCGAAATACTTTAACAAAAACGAAAGAAAAAGGTCCAAATTTTTTATTGAAATGCTTCGCCAATTAGAGCAGATATTTCCGCAAAGAAAAATTCGGTGGACCGTAGGCGGCAACGGCAGGTCAAAATAAAGTGTTTATTTTAACTTAAAACAAATAGGTTTCTTCAAATTTTCGACATTTTGACACATTTCGACAAATTTCCATATTTTTTTTTTTAATTTTTACATTAAAGATTTCATCGTTTCGTTACCTAAATACGTGGACTGTGTTCATAAAATTTTTAAACGAGTTTAATCCATTGGTATAAGTCACTTCTATACACCATAAAATTGAAAAATTTTAAAAAGGTTAAAATTTGCAATCAAAGTAAACTTTTTATTAATTTAAATATTCAAAAAGTTCCAAATGAAAAAAAAATCCAAATATCTAAACGAAAAACGAAATTAAAATGTCCAAATTTTTAATACAAGGCGTTACTTTTAGCTTCGCCAATTAGAGCAGATATTTCCCCAAAGAAATATTCGGTGGAGCGTAGACGGCAACGGCAAGTTTAAATAAAGTGTTTATTCTAGCTTAAAACAAATTAGTTTCTTCAAATTTTTGACATTTGGATACTTACAAATTTCCATATTTTTTTTAATTTCCACAGCAAAGACTTCACCGTTTCGTTACTTAAATAAGTGGACTATGTTCATAAAATGTTCAAACGAGTTAAATCCACTAACAAAAGTCACTTCTATACACCATAAAATTGAAAAGTTTTAAAAAGGTTAAAATTTGCAATCAAAGAAAACTTTTTATTAATTTAAATATTCAAACAGTTCCAAAAGAAAAAAAATCGAAATATCTAAACGAAAAACGAAACTAAAATCTCCAAATTTTTAATACAAGGCGTTACTTTTAGCTTCACCAATTAGAGCAGATATTTCCCCAAAGAAATATTTGGTGGAGCGTAGACGGCAACGGCAGGTTAAAATAAAGTGTTTATTTTAACTTGTTTGGATATTTTATGACCACAGTCCACGTATTTGGGTGCCAATCAGAGCAGACATTTCCTCAAAGAAAAATTCGGTGGAGCATAGACGGCAACGGCAGGTCAGAATGAAGTGATTATTTCAACTTAATTTTATAAGCACAGTCCGCTATTCAGACAAGGAAGTCTTTACTGTGGAAATTTAAAAAAAAATGTGAAAATTTGTGAGTGCCAAATGTCAAAATTTTGACATTTTGATATTTGTTTTAAGTTTAATCTACTGGTAAAAGTCAAGTCTATTCATCATAAAGTTTAAAATTTTAAAAAAGGTTGAAATTTGCAGTCAAAGTAAGTTTTTTATTAATTGCAATATTCAAATTCCCAAACTAAAAAAGCGAAATACTTTAACAAAAACGAAAGAAAAAGGTCCAAATTTTTTATTGAAATGCTTCGCCAATTAGAGCAGATATTTCCGCAAAGAAAAATTCGGTGGACCGTAGGCGGCAACGGCAGGTCAAAATAAAGTGTTTATTTTAACTTAAAACAAATAAGTTTTTTCAAATTTTCGACATTTCGACACATTTCGACAAATTTCCATATTTTTTTTTAATTTTTACATTAAAGATTTCATCGTTTCGTTACCTAAATACATGGACTGTGTTCATAAAATTTTTAAACGAGTTTAATCCATTGCTATAAGTCACTTCTATACACCATAAAATTGAAAAGTTTTAAAAAGGTCAAAATTTGCAATCAAAGTAAACTTTTTATTAATTTAAATATTCAAAAAGTTCCAAATGAAAAAAAATCCAAATATCTAAACGAAAAACGAAATTAAAATGTCCAAATTTTTAATACAAGGCGCTACTTTTAGCTTCGCCAATTAGAGCAGATATTTCCCCAAAGAAATATTCGGTGGAGCGTAGACGGCAACAGCAAGTTAAAATAAAGTGTTTATTCTAACTTAAAACAAATTAATTTCTTCAAATTTTTGACATTTGGACACTTACAAATTTCTATATTTTTTTTTATTTCCCCAGTAAAGACTTCATCGTTTCGTTACTTAAATAAGTGGACTATGTTCATAAAATGTTCAAACGAGTTAAATCCACTAACAAAAGTCACTTCTATACACCATAAACTTGAAAAGTTTTAAAAAGGTCAAAATTTGCAATCAAAGAAAACTTTTTATTAATTTAAATATTCAAACAGTTCCAAAAGAAAAAAAAATCGAAATATGTAAACGAAAAACGAAATTAAAATGTCTAAATTTTTAATACAAGGCGTTACTTTTAGCTTCGCCAATTAGAGCAGATATTTCCCCAAAGAAATATTTGGTGGAGCGTAGACGGCAACGGCAGGTTAAAATAAAGTGTTTATTTTAACTTGTTTGGAAATTTTATGACCACAGTCCACGTATTTGGGTGACAATTAGAGCAGACATTTCCTCAAAGAAAAATTCGGTGGAGCATAGGCCGCAACGGCAGGTCAGAATGAAGTGATTATTTCAACTTAATTTTATAAGCACAGTCCGCTATTCAGACAAGGAAGTCTTTACTGTGATAATTTAAAAAAAAATTTGAAAATTTGTAAGGGCCAAATGTCAAAATTTTGACATTTTGACATTTGTTTTAAGTTAAATCTACTGGTAAAAGTCAAGTCTATTCATCATAAAGTTTAAAATTTTAAAAAAGGTTGAAATTTGCAGTCGAAGTAAGTTTTTTATTAATTGCAATATTCAAATTCCCAAACTAAAAAAGCGAAATACTTTAACAACAACGAAAGAAAAAGGTCCAAATTTTTTATTGAAATGCTTTGCCAATTAGAACAGATATTTCCGCAAAGAAAAATTCGGTGGACCGTAGGCGGCAACGGCAGGTCAATATAAAGTATTTATTTTAACTTAAAACAAATAAGATTCTTCAAATTTTCGACATTTCGACACATTTCGACAAATTTCCATATTTTTTTTATTTTTACATTAAAGATTTCATCGTTTCGTTACCTAAATACGTGGACTGTGTTCATAAAATTTTTAAACGAGTTTAATCCATTGGTATAAGTCACTTCTATACACCATAAAATTGAAAAGTTTTAAAAAGGTCAAAATTTGCAATCAAAGTAAACTTTTTATTAATTTAAATATTCAAAAAGTTCCAAATGAAAAAAAAATCCAAATATCTAAACGAAAAACGAAATTAAAATGTCCAAATTTTTAATACAAGGCGTTACTTTTAGCTTCGCCAATTAGAGCAGATATTTCCCTAAAGAAATATTCGGTGGAGCGTAGACGGCAACGGCAAGTTTAAATAAAGTGATTATTCTAGCTTAAAACAAATTAGTTTCTTCAAATTTTTGACATTTGGACACACTCAAATTTCCATATTTTTTTTAATGTCCACAGTAAAGACTTCATCGTTTCGTTACTTAAATAAGTGGACTATGTTCATGAAATGTTCAAACGAGTTAAATCCACTAACAAAAGTCACTTCTATACACCATAAAATTGAAAAGTTTTAAAAAGGTCAAAATTTGCAATCAAAGAAAACTTTTTATTAATTTAAATATTCAAACAGTTCCAAATGAAAAAAAAATCCAAATATCTAAACGAAAAACGAAATTAAAATGTCCAAATTTTTAATACAAGGCGTTACTTTTAGCTTTGCCAATTAGAGCAGATATTTTTTTAAAGAAGTATTCGGTGGAGCGTAGACGGCAACGGCAAGTCAAAATAAAGTGTTTATTTTAACTGGTTTTGAAACTTTATAAACACAGTTTATGTATTTAGGTAGCGAAACGACAAAGACTTTACTGTGGAAATTAAAAAAAATATATGAAAATTTGTGAATGTCCAAATTAAAAAAAAAAAACTTTTTTTCTAGCTTCGCCAATTAGAGCAGATATTTTTCCAAAGAAATATTCACTGGAGCGTAGACGGCAACGGCAAGTTAAAATAAAGTATTTATTCTAACTTAAAACAAATTAGTTTCTTCAAATTTTTGACATTTGGACACTTACAAATTTCCATATTTTTTTTAATGTCCACAGTAAAGACTTCATCGTTTCGTTACTTAAATAAGTGGACTGTGTTCATAAAATGTTCAAACGAGTTAAATACACTAACAAAAGTCACTTCTATGCACCATAAAATTAAAAAGCTTTAAAAAGGTCAAAATTTGCAATCAAAGTAAACTTTTTATTAATTTAAATATTCAAAAAGTTCCAAATGAAAAAAAATCGAAATATCTAAACAAAAAACGAAATTAAAATGTCCAAATTTTTAATACAAGGCGGTACTTCTCGCTTCACCAATTAGAGCAGATATTTTCCTAAAGAAGTATTCGGTGGAGCGTAGACGGCAACGGCAGTTCAGAATAAAGTGTTTATTTTAACTGGTTTTTAAACTTTATAAACACAGTTCATGTATTTAGGTAGCGAAACGACAAAGACTTTACTGTGGCAATTAAAAAAAATATATGAAAATTAGTAAATGTCCAAATGTCGAAAATTTAAATAAACTTATTTGTCTTAAGTTTAATTCACTTGGAAAGGTCAATTCTATTCAATATAAAGTTAAAAATGTTGAAAAAGTTTAAAATTCGCAACCAACGTAAACTTTTTGTTGATTGCAATATTCAAAAAGTCCCAAATTAAAAGAAACGAGATACCTAAACGAAAAACAAAATCAAAAATTATGAATATTTATTTAACGCATTATCCCTTGCTTTGCCATTTAGAGCGGATATTTTCTCAAAGAAAAATTCGGTGGAGCGCAGACGGCAACGGCAGGTCAGAATGAAGTGTTTATTTCAACTCATTTGGAAATTTCATAAACACAGTTCACTGTTTAGGTAACGAAGCAACGAAGTGTTTAATGTGAAAATTTCTAAAAACACGTGGAAGCTTTTAAGTATCCAAATGTCAAAAATTTTTAAAAACCTATTTGTTTTAAATTACATCTATTCGTAAAAGTCAATGATGTTCATCAAAAGGTTCAAAATTTTGAAAAAGGTCAAAATTTGCAATGAAAAAAAGCTTTTTTTGATTGAAATATTTGAAGAGTACCAAATTAAAAAAATATTGAAGTACTTAAACGAAAAATAAAATTAAAAAGTCGAAATTTTTAATTTGAAGCAATACCCTTTGCTTCGCAAATTAGAGCAGATATTTCCTCAAAGAAATATCGGTGGAGCGTGGACGGCAACGACAGTGAGAGTGTTTATTTTATCTCTTTTGGGAATTTTCATTTAACGCATTATCCCTTGCTTTTCCATTTAGAGCAGATATTTCCTCAAAGAAAAATTCGGTGGAACGTAGACGGCAACGGCAGGTCAGAATGAAGTGTTTATTTCAACTCATTTGGAAATTTCATAAACACAATCCACTATTTAGGTAATGAAGCAACGAAGTCTTTACTGTGAAAATTTCTAAAAAATATGTGGAAGCTTTTAAGTATCCAAATGTCAAAAATTTGAAAAAACCTATTTGTTTTAAGTTACATCTATTCGTCAAAGTCAATGACGTTCATCAAAAGGTTCAAAATTTTGAAAAAGGTCAAAATTTGCAATGAAAAAAAGCTTTTTTTAATTGAAATATTTGAAGAGTACCAAATTAAAAAAATATTGAAGTACTTAAACAAAAAATAAAATTAAAAAGTCGAAATTTTTAATTTGAAGCAATACCCTTTGCTTCGCATATTAGAGAAGATATTTCCTCAAAGAAAGATCGGTGGAGCGTAGACGGCAACGACAGTGAGAGTGTTTATTTTATCTCTTTTTGGAATTTTTATTTAACGCATTATCCCTTGCTTTGTCATTTAGAGCAGATATTTCCTCAAAGAAAAATTCGGTGGAGCGTAGACGGCAACGGCAGGTCAGAATGAAGTGTTTATTTCAACTCATTTGGAAATTTCATAAACACAGTCCACTATTTAGGTAATGAAGCAACGAAGTCTTTACTGTGAAAATTTCTAAAAAATATGTGGAAGCTTTTAAGTATCCAAATGTCAAAAATTTGAAAAAACCTATTTGTTTTAAGTTACATCTATTCGTAAAAATCAATGACGTTCATCAAAAGGTTCAAAATTTTGAAAAAGGTCAAAATTTGCAATGAAAGAAAGCTTTTTTTAATTGAAATATTTGAAGAGTACCAAATTAAAAAAATATTGAAATACTTGAACGAAAAATAAAATTAAAAAGTCGAAATTTTTAATTTGAAGCAATACCCTTTGCTTCGCAAATTAGAGCAGATATTTCCTCAAAGAAAGATCGGTGGAGCGTAGACGGCAACGACAGTGAGAGTGTTTATTTTATCTCTTTTTGGAATTTTCATTTAACGCATTATCCCTTGCTTTGCCATTTAGAGCAGATATTTTCTCAAAGAAAAATTCGGTGGAGCGTAGACGGCAACGGCAGTTTAGAATGAAGTGTTTATTTCAACTCGTTTAAAAATTTCATCAACACAGTCCACGTATGCAGGTCACGAAGCGATGAAGTCTTTACTGTGGAAATCAGAAAAAATTGTGCAAATTTATAAGTGTCGAAATGTCGAAAATTTAAAGAAACTCATTTTTTTAAGTTTGATTTACTTGAAAAGGTCAATCCTTTTTATCAAAAAGTTCAAAATTTCAAAAAAATCAAAATTCGTAATCAACATAAACTTTTTTTTAATTGAAATATTCAAAAATTCCTTATTAAAAAAGTCGAAATACCTAAACAAAAAACGAAATTAAAGTATTCAAATTTATAATTGCAAACGATACCCTTTGCCTCGCGAATTAGGGCAGATATTTCCTCAAAGAAAGATTAGTGGAGAGCAGGGGGCAACATCAGGACAAAATAAAGAGTTTCTTTTATCCAGCTTGTAAATTTGATGAACACAGTCCACGTATTTCGTAGCGAAGTGACAAAGTTTTTACTGTGGACATTTAAAAAAAAAGTAGAAATTATAAAAAACGTGTAAATTTTAAAAAATGTAAAAATTTGAAAATATCACAGCAACGACAGGTCAAAATAAAGTGTTTAGTTCAACTCGTTTGAAAATTTCATGAACACAGTCCACTATTCAGGTAACGAAGCAAGGAAGTCTTTACTGTGAAAATTTCTAAAAAATATGTGGAAGCTTTTAAGTATCCAAATGTCAAAAATTTGAAAAAACCTATTTGTTTCAAGTTACATCTATTCGTAAAAGTCATCAAAAAATTCAAACATTTTTTCAAAAAATGTAGCAATTTGAAAATATCATAGTTTTCAAAACCCCATTTTTGTTTTAAATTAAATCTACTTAAAAAGGGTCAAAGCTATTCATTAACAAGATTCGTTTCAGAATTGAACGTGGTGGAATTTTAAAAATATCAGAATATTAAAACAAAAAACGAAACTGTAATGCGTAACGATATCACTGGCTTTGGAACCAGAGCAGATATCTTCACAAAGAAATATTGGTGGAGCGTAGACGGCAACGACAGGTTTTAATAAAGTCTTTATTTTATCTCGATTGGGAATTTTATGAACGCAGTCCACGTATACAGGTAACGAAGCGACGAAGTTTTTACTGTGAAAATTTTAACAAATATGGAAATTTTTAAGTGTCTAAATGTCAAAAATTTGAATAAAACTATTTGTTTTTAGTTAAATTCACTCGCAAAGGTCAAAGCACAGTGTACGTATTTAGGTAGCAAAGCAAGAAAATCTTGACTGTGGAAATTTTTAAAAAATGTGAAAATTTAAAAATGCCAAAGTTTTGAAAAAACTTATTTTTGTTTTAAGGTAGCTCCACTCGTTAATGTCAAAGCTGTCTATTAAAAAGATTCCAAACTTTTAAAAAAGTCGAAATTTACAATTAAACTAAACTTGTTTTTTTTAGAATAAGATATTTAAAAAGGTAAAATGTAAAAAATTGAAATATTAAAACAAAGAGCAAAACTAATGAGTTCAAATTTCTAAATCAAAACGATAATCCTGGCTACTGAATTGAGGGAGATGTCTCCTCAAAGAAAGGTCGGTGGAGCGTAGACGGCAACGACAGGACAAAATAAAGAGTTCATTGTATCCCGTTTAAAAATTTTATGAACACAGTACACATATTTAGGTAGCGAAGCAACAAAGTCTTTGCTGCGAAAATTTTTAAAAAATGTGGAAATTTTAAAATGTCGAAGTTTTGAAAAACCTTATTTTTGTTTTAAATAAATCCACTTGTAAAAATTAAAGCTATCAATAAAAAAGATTCCAAGTTTTGAAAAAAGTCAAAATTTTACAATCAAATTAAACTTGTTTTTTTTAGAATGAGGTATTCAAAGAAGTCAAAACTAAAATAAATTGAAATATTAAAACGAAGAGCGAAACTAAAACGTCAAAATTTTAAAAACAAAACGATAACCCTGGCTTTGGAATTAGGGCAGATATCTCCTCAAAAAAAGATCGGTGGAGCGTAGACGGCAACGACAGGACAAAACAAAGAGTTCATTTTATCTCGTTTAAAAATTTTATAAGCACAGTGTACGTATTTAGGTAGCAAAGCAAGAAAATCTTGACTGTGGAAATTTTTAAAAAATGTGAAAATTTAAAAATGCCAAAGTTTTGAAAAAACTTATTTTTGTTTTAAGTTAGCTCCGCTCGTTAATGTCAAAGCAGTCTATTAAAAAGATTCCAAACTTTTAAAAAAGTCAAAATTTACAATTAAATTAAACTTGTTTTTTTTAGAATAAGATATTTAAAAAGGTGAAATGTAAAAAAATTGAAATATTAAAACAAAGAGCAAAACTAATGAGTTCAAATTTCTAAATCAAAACGATAATCCTGGCTACTGAATTGAGGGAGATATCTCCTCAAAGAAAGGTCGGTGGAGCGTAGACGGCAACGACAGGACAAAATAAAGAGTTCATTGTATCTCGTTTAAAAATTTTATGAACACAGTACACATATTTAGGTAGCGAAGCAACAAAGTCTTTGCTGCAAAAATTTTTTAAAAATGTGGAAATTTTAAAATGTCGAAGTTTTGAAAAATCTTATTTTTGTTTTAAATAAATCCACTTGCAAAGATTAAAGCTATCAATAAAAAAGAGTCCAAGTTTTGAAAAAAGGTCAAAATTTTACAATCAAATTAAACTTTTTTTTTAGAATGAGATATTCAAAAAAGTCGAAAGTAAAATAAATCGAAATATTAAAACGAAGAGCGAAACTAAAACGTCAAAATTTTTGAAAACAAAACGATAACCTTGGCTTTGGAATTAGGGCAGATATCTCCTCAAAAAAAGATCAATGGAGCGTAGACGGCAACGACAGGACAAAACAAAGAGTTCATTTTATCTCGTTTAAAAATTTCATAAGCACAGTGTACGTATTTAGGTAGCAAAGCAAGAAAATCTTGACTGTGGAAATTTTTAAAAAATGTGAAAATTTAAAAATGCCAAAGTTTTGAAAAAACTTATTTTTTTTTAAGTTAGCTTCGCTCGTTAATGTCAAAGCTGTCTATTAAAAAGATTCCAAACTTTTAAAAAAGTTAAAATTTACAATTAAATTAAACTTGTTTTTTTTTAGAATAAGATATTTAAAAAGGTGAAATGTAAAAAAATTGAAATATTAAAACAAAGAGCAAAACTAATAAGTTCAAATTTCTAAATCAAAACGATAATCCTGGCTACTGAATTGAGGGAGATATCTCCTCAAAGAAAGGTCGGTGGAGCGTAGACGGTAACGGCAGGACAAATTAGAGAGTCCATTTTATCTCGCTTGGAAATGTTATAACACAGTTGGCGTATTTGGGTGAGCGTTTGGGGTGACATTGGTTGATCTTATTTAACAAATTTTTTTGCAAATAGGGGTCCCCCAAGACACGGTGCTCGTAGCATTTGCTAACCCTTGCGTCGTGATTCATCCTGATGTTGCTTATATTTTTATAGGTGTCCAATTACAAATTAAAATCAAAGCTAACCAATGAGTGCATTCTTACTAAAAAAATTACCACAACCTTGAGCTACATCGGTGTCGTTTTTGGTAAGATGATCTGCGTAATCTAGTTGAAAAGCGTTTCAACCGTCGAACCCAACCAACATGAATAAATAAACCATAAATCCGTGCTAAGTAAATTGAAGCAAGAGCTTTTAATTGGAGGTGCAATCGGATTCATTAGATGAATTTCTCTCTAATTATCTTCTCTATAATCTCATTAACGCACGCCGAATTCAATTGTTGGAAAAGGAAGAGATTAGCGAATCCGGCCGCCGCCGACGGGCTAAAAACTGCTTTTGCGGGAAAGACGGAAGCGAAGCTCCACTCCCAACAGGTGCTTCCCAACGACCGACAAAGCTTTGTGGTGCACGGAGTTCAAGGTGACACGCGCCGGATGTTTAGCTTCGTGTTTTTAAAACGAGTCGGTGCACAACCCTACCGCAATGGCTGTAGAGAATATTCACAAACTGTTGCTGGGAAATGTTTTCAAAGCAATAAACCCGGTGAAAATACTTGCTTTCATTTGCGAATTAACCGTTTATATTTAATATCCTTTTAAAAGTTCCGACCGCGCGGTCAGAAATTAAATTGCTCTCTGTTTTTGTTTGCGTTCCGGCGGTCTTTGAGCTTTGATTTTAATTTCTAATTGGACACCTATAAATATAAGGGGGATGTTATTTGAGCCAATGCTCTTAAATCTAACGTGCCAGATATTTTTCAGAATGAATTCAAACATTTTTTTTTTATTTTCCATTAAATTTCCATACACGGTGTTATTAAGCAAAAATATTTAAATTGAAAAATCCCTCCTACTATCTTAATTGGCAAAATAGTAAAACTCGAAAACTTTTGGTAAAATGTAATTTATATTTTCATTTTCCATTCATTTACCATAAATGGTTTTATTAAGCAAAAATATTTAAATTGAAAATTTTCTTGTATTATGGTGAAACGGACTGGTCCTTGGTTATCTTTAACAACTGACATACAAATCTTGTCCCCTAAAGCCAAAGACGATTAAAAAACACAACTGTTGCTTTTAAGCATCTGTTGCTTTAGAGCAATTCTTGTGTTTTTAACTTTTCTTGGTTTCAGGAGACAAGATTTGTATATCAGTACTTCTATTTATAACTATTAAACTTTATTAACCGGTGTTAGCAAATATTTATTGAAACATTGTAATTTTTTAATATGTGCTGCTTTTTATTCGTTAATAAAGTTAAATAGTAATGAATATTAAAGAATTCCACAAAGTAAGGGTTGGAAATGTCAATTAATTCTTCTATTATAACTATGTTATACAAATGTCTAAAACTTGGCACCTTATTTTGATAGAGTTGAAACAAAAATTTGACGACTTTTTGCAAAATGAAACCAACTTTTAAAAACAGGTAATTAAAAAATTGATAGTTAGTCTGACCCTAATGTATAAGGTATCAGTACAGATACACATTGACTAGTTAATAACATATTTTAACTCAAATTATGTATAGTAAAATGTAGTTAAAACTAATTCTTGTAGGCGACATGCTCTTATGTTAACAGTTTATGTACTGTGATGAGCAGCCGTTTGTGACCATAACCAGGTCAAGTCGATTAAATGTGATGCGCGACTAAAACCAGTGATGGTATATAGTTTTTCAAAATTGTCGAATTTTGCTCATCTTTAAACATTTTCGAAGAATAATTTGCTTTCAATTTTCGGACCCAATTTGTCTACGTTGTTAAAATTATTTTATTTCATTAAATTGTAACCCCAGCTCGTAGAGTCGACAGGAAAGTGTTAGCAAATTTAAACAACAATTGACCTCAACGTTTTATTACAATAGGTCAACAAATAATTCAACAAAATTTCAAGTTTGTAATTTTCAAGTGTTCTTAAACATAATACAACAGAATAAAAGTGAACCTGTTTGTTTCAACTTGTTTAAATTTGCTGGACACAGATCTGAGAGACATATTTCTTTAGAAAATTAAGAGAATTAATTAAGCACAAGTAATCTGACATTCTTTGTCTAACTCCTTCGCTCGTATATGGTGCGTCGGTTATTAATTTCCCAAAGTTTATTTTAACCCTAATAATTGCAATATTTTCCCCAGCTAAGCCATTTGGTTTGTACTCGAAGGTTTTCAAACCAAATGCAGCTAACTTTGTACCTGATTTTTGGTGAAAGTTCGCTGGTTAGTTTGTACACAGAGGTTCTCAAACTATTTTCAGGTGTCTGTCTTTTATTCCCCAATTCTTGTGTGTTTTTATCGCTTCTTAATTCAAGCATACCTCACATACAGGCTGTCAAGTAAGAGCGTGGTCGACTTTACCGACAGTTAATGAAAGATTTTGCTCTAATTCCTTCGCGAGCTGATACAGGGAAGCTTTGTCCTTGATGCATTGTCAACAAAGGTTCAGTTGTCGTTGATTTTTTGAAAGAGAATCACGTTAAACGCCATGAGTGCTAAGTACGCGTCGCGCTACGAGGCTGTGTTCCTTTGCATCCACCCGAAAGGTCCCAAAATGTCGCAATCAGCGGCTGCTAAATATATGAGAAAGTCGAAGGCATTTGTACAGAAGTGGATACAGCCATATAAAGTGGCTAAAAATGTCGATGATTTACCAGAATGTGGTTCGATAGGAAAAGTGAACAAAAAAGATGAAAAAAGAATAGTGAATCTGTTTTCGCCGAATCCTGCTTTAACACTGCGGCAAGGACAAGCAAAATTAATGGCAAAAGATTTAGATATATCCTACGAAACTATCCGAACCCTTCTTCGTACTCATGATCTGAAATGGCGCAACACAATGAAGAAGCCTCTGTTGACTGAAGAACATGTGACAAAGCGACTCGCTTGGGCGCATGAGAATATTGATAGAGATTTTGAAAATGTCATTTTTACTGATGAATGTTCTATATGGGCACGTTCTGTCCTCACGCGAGCCTGGTCAACTTTCACCAATAGTGGACCGTAAAACATGGAATAAAGGTGCATCTTTGGGACTGACAACCTAAATGCCGAGAAAATGATAAAAATCTACAAAAAGGCTTTACTGCCATCTGCCAAACGATGGTTCATCACAAAAAATGAAGATTGAATTCTGCAGGAGGACAACGATCCTAAACACCGCAGCAAGCTCTGTACTCAGTGGAAGACTCAATCTGGCATCGTTACATTGGATTGGCCGTCGCCGTCGCCCGATGCAAACCCTATTGAAAATGTGTAGGCATATATTAAACAGAAGCTTCGTGGAAGACGCACATACACTTTGAAGCAGTTGTCTTACGAAATTCGTCGGATCTGGAGATCCTTGCCATTAGAATACGCCGTCAAATTAGTAGAAAGCATGCCGCGGAGATGCCAGGCAATTATCGACGCCGGTGGTGACTGGACACATTATTGACCGAATTGCATCATTGTTTGTAATGTGTACAATGTATATAAAAATATGAGTTTCATAAAATAATTTTTTTTATAAATTAACACGACCACGCTCTTACTTGACAGACTGTAGCATACAGTTTTCTGTTAAAGCTTTGAGCTAACAATATCCAAAGGATAATGCTACGAGAAAATGGAGCTCAAGCTTGGAAATGAAGTTGTGATTTATCGTAACAAATCAAATTTATAAATGTTGATTCAATTTAACAGATCTCTCGTTCTCTCACTCTTTCTTTCTTGCCTTTGTTAACTGGTTCCTTTGTTTGTTTTTCTGTTTTTCTCATACCAAACTCAATCACTCGAACTTAAACCAGTGTCATAAAATAGATTAGAAATATTGTTCAGATTTCGTAGAAACTTTCTGAGCAGAATTTTCCCTTTCAACACTACATTTACTTCTACGGCTACTAGTCTAATAAAAGGGGCGTTTCTGGCTTAGAAAGTGGCTAAGTTTGACTTAGCACAAAACATTGAAATTAAAGTTAGAAACTGGCCAGAAGTTCTCATTTCTTTCATCAAAACATCTCCCTAACGAGAGCTGATGCTGATACTGCTCGTTCACCTACGTTAGTACTCCCCATTTGTCAACAGATCTATAAGGCTCTCTTTGGGTCAGGTTGTCTTGTCCTATATTTTTGAAATTCAAGCAACCTACGAAGGAGAATCTGCAAATGAGGTAGCACTAGGTGAATACATCAAAACAAGAACTAGGTAAGAGGTCATTGTGGCTTATGCTTCTTGGATGTTAAGATGTACAATGCCCACGTTTCTAGAACTTGGAGAACATCATCAGTAAAACCCAAATATATGTGTCTGCTGCCAGTTGCCGGACCTTTGTGGTGATGGGTAATAAATTAGTTTGGAACCCCTGGAAACTCAGCTTCCAACAGCAGAACACTAACATCGACCTTAAGGAAATGAAAATGTTTATATGAAGCGAATGCGCTTTATTTCCTTTTCTTTTTCCTGTCTTTGTATTTTTATTTTGTTTTATTTTTCTTTCCCTTTTTAAAACTGAGACTGGTAGTTGCACCAGTCAGCGGTAGGGTTCTTGGCCCAATAACAATTTTCTAACGACGACTTTCTCATTCATTCTGTTGTTGAGAAATTTTAAATTCCTTTTTTTTTTGTACTCCCCCCAACCCCATATTGATCAAAATTAGGAACAAGTATTTTCTCAAATTTTAGGAAAAGTTAATTAAATCATATAAGAGCGAAAAACCATCAAACAAAATCATTAGACAATTTAAATTCACTTGCCTATTTTTTTTCGGTAGCAAACATCACACAAATGGCACTAGAACTTCACCTTAAACAAAAATGTTTTTTTTTTGTGTTCATTCTCGTTAATTAGCACCAACAGAAGCAGTTTTTTTAAACTCCCGTATTTCGTACTCGTTTTTATAAGTCCGGAAGTTGAACATAATTTCTAAACTAATTTCATCGAAGTTCAGTATTTGACTACTCTGTAAATTTCTTTAGAGTGTTTTATCTTTTATTCCCCTACCCTTAACTTCTGGGGACCGAAAGATATCCTCTGCATCTCGCTAGAGGGCATGGGGATACAGAATTTCTACAACTTTCAATATTTCTAATCCAAATTAACCCTTAAATAAATTTTAAAAAGAATGTCGTGAATAGTTGCGAATCCCATGAACGTTCCGATTATTTGAATTTGAATAATCTTCTGTTGGCAACACTGCAGGTGGAGCATAGAGAAAGTCTGCTTCTAAGATAGAGGAATACCCGGAGCAAATAAATGAAGAGAAAATAAAAAGTCCCTAGAGAACAAAGAAGAAAGGAATTAATGCGTAAGTATTTAGTCGTGCATGTGTGTGTAGATAAAGGGTGTGGTCTTTTTGGACAGTGACCTCATTAAGAAGTATTGTTGGTAAGTTTTTGATATGTCTAAGCTTGTAATTATCAGAGAGTGTAAGGGTTGATGAAAATTAGTAAAATAAAGATAATGACATGAGAATAGCTGTGCGGTCAGGGGTGGCTGTAAGAGGAGGTTGGAGGCCACTAATGAGGGTGTTTACCCAGTTTTAAAGGTAGAAGGTGTTTGTGTAGAGATATAAGAAAAAGGAAGTACTTTAGATATAATTATGAGAGAGTGTTTACCCTTTAACTAGCTCCAGGAGGTGTTTACCTCAGAATCAAATTAAGAGGGTGTTAACCCTATGAGTAGTATCAGAGGATACTGTAGCTTAATCATCTGTAGAGTAGCATCAGAGAATGTTTGCCCTAGAGGGCGTTAATCCTATAACCAGTATCAGAGTACACTTAGGGCATGATCAACTTTAGGGGGTGTTTCCCTTTTGACCATAGTGTTAACCCTATAATAAGAATCAGAGGACCCTTATAGCATGATCAACTTTAGAGGGTGTTGCCCTTATGATCATCAGAAAGTGTTTGTATTAGATCAACAATAGGGTTTTCACCCTAATAATAATAATATGAGTAGAAATTTACTTTACCCATGACGCAAGAGAGTGTTCACACTATTTTCTGTTACGAACTTATTTATATAATATATATACAGTTTCAGTTTGTTAATAATTAGGTGAATCCAAGGCAATCCATTTCGCATAATGTATCTGTAACCTACAATATTCGCGACAAAGGATCCTTAAAGTGCATATCAAACTGCAAACCCCTTTTGAATAATGTCGACCCTTTATCTTGCAAGTTTTATTTCGATAATTAAAATTTAAATAACTTACAATTGTATGTGTTTATAAGGGCGTTTTTTTGAACGTTAAATTCCTCCAGTATACCACCACATGGTCTTGCCGAGAGATTTGCTACGGTCTCCGTTATTGACACTTACCCTTATTTATTACTCTATTTTTCAGCGGTCCTTCAAAACTAACATGTTATTTTACTCAGTTTAGGTAATTAAACTTGAAACAAACCAGGCCTAACAAATAACTCTTATCTAGGGTGGGTGCACCAATAACAAACCATTTAAGAGACATTTTGAAACAAAATTCGATAAGGTAACTCAATTATTACATCTGTCATTATAAAAAAAGTACACCGTATTCCTTGCCTCCCATATCATCATATAGTTTATTTCGATTTTTTTTATAACCATTAGGTTTATTTTTATTCAAAAGTGAATGTGGCAAGTCTCAATGTGCCTAAGGTGGACCAAATTGTACCAGTAA
Organism: Dastarcus helophoroides; assembly: GCA_028583605.1. Taxonomy (NCBI): domain Eukaryota; kingdom Metazoa; phylum Arthropoda; class Insecta; order Coleoptera; family Bothrideridae; genus Dastarcus; species Dastarcus helophoroides. The sequence continues at coordinate 16,944,940 of CM053329.1, forward strand.
TAGACCAGGTATTGTGCCAATAGTAGACCAGTAAATAAAGTGAATGTTTTTAATGAAGAATAACTTTATTTTTAATAATATTGAACTTAATTAAGTTTATGCTAAGTAATCATCACAACATTCCCAGAAAAATATTCCCTTTCATACTTAACAATTACGTAATCGCCTTTCTTTGGTTTTTGGGTGATCTTCAAAGATTTATGAACAAAGAAAAGTACATTCTCATCATCAGAATCTGAATAAATTCTTAATAGTTTTATTATTGTTTTGGAGAGGTTGCTTTTTTTCATCTGAATCTGTTTCCTGCTTCCTATTCTTCTTTGATTTTTTTCTCTATTCGTTGCCTTCAGAGCTTTTCTTTCTTCTTTTTATTTCTTGATCTTTTTTTCTCTTTCCAATATTTCATCCATTTACTGCTGTCTACTGCATCAGGCGGGCAAATCTCACGCTTTTTCTGGTTGCCTTTAATTGGAGATTCAGACGGCCACACAATTACTGCTGCAAATGCTGGACTTATTGGTTGAAAATTTTTTCTTCTTTTTTGTCATCGCTATTATCCAGGATTTAAGCAATACTTTTTTTTGTACGGTCAATATGGTTGGAGGTCCCATTTTTCTCTGCAAGGGTATTTCAGTTTCATTTTATTTATAATTGTTGGGTGAGAAATATTTTGTGGGGAGAGTTTTCGGTACGTTCCTCTCACTTTGGCACCTTTGTTTATTTCTTCTATTGATTTTATGACGTCTTCCTCTTTATATCTGAAAAATGTTCTTTTCGGTGGCACAGGGTCTGTGTATAAAGTATAAGTGGTAAATTATTGGAACAAATTCATAGTATAGATATCATTACTATTATACCACTGGTCCACGACTGGAACATTGTGAATTTTTAAAGAGTTTGTTATAATATTTTACTAGGGCATCATAAGTGAATATAAATGTAATAGAAAAACTAAAAAAAAATATTACACAGCTTAATCACCAGTTGTTGACCAAATGGAATATTACTGGAAATCCATAGAATTGTGCTCCATTAGTTTTCCAAAGACAATTATCGATTCAAATTAGTATTTTCTAAGAAAATAATATGTAATATTATTGATATATGTATTATAATATCCATTTAAGACGAAAATAGCGTACAAAAATTCATGTAAACAAAGATTTAAAAGGATTAAAATACCGTCGTACGCGCGCTTAGTAGAATGGTCACCCAGAACAAAGTGAACGAATCACGTTTTGGAATAGGTAGTTTTAACCCGTGTAGATAGCGCTTGCATCACTTTTAGTGATAATTACGTAATTGGCAGAAGTACGCTAAAGCTACCTATCGCAGAAAAATTGGCGAAAAATTTAAAAGAAACTTAATATTTATATCTGAAGTATAAAATGGTGTACTACTGATTCCTGGTGTGGAACTGGTGCACCCACCCTTATTTGTGAACGCTAAGAAATCTGTTTCTCACGCAAAACGTTATGTTACAAAGAATTTTTATAATACAGTATTTGTAGATTTAATATTTCCAAGAAAAATTGAATAAAATTCAATTAAATAAAACAAACGAGGAAATAGAACAGTTTAGTAGAACTCGACTCACCACAGTACCTATAAATAGAACCCGCAATATACTTAAAAATACGCGAGATCGACAGCGAGGTTCGCTGTCGCTCTCGCTGTCCGCTACGCCTAAGGCCTGCATCCTAGATCACTGAACTACTCTAGCTCATGCCCTTGAAAGCTAAACTGGCCTGATAATCTAACCCTTGCTTTGAAGTTAGATTGAATATGCAAAAATGTGTACACTAGAATTGTTTAAATTGTGTTTTAATTTGATTATTATTATTTCTGTTTACTCCAAAAGTTGAGTATATCAGAAAAGAAAAACCGTTGGCAAATTACGGGCAGAAATAAAAGACGACAGGATTGAAATATAAATCAAGGCTGCATAATAAAGACGCTCTCACGTACATAACATTGCCTGCACATTGCAAACGGCAGAGTGACACCAAGAAGTAGTAAAATTTGGTCAAGCGTGTGGCGACGCTGTTATATTTTTAAATGACATTTCTTTAAATTGTACTTAAATATTTTGATTTAAGTGATACACCTACAGTTTTATGTTTTAACTTTTGTATTTTTGTGACCCAATTTTTACTTGCAAAATGTGGAATAGCAGAGTATATTTTTGATATTATAATTAACTAGGGAATAATTGTGATGAATAGATTGGATAATGTCACGATAGATAAAGGGAACGTTTCGAATAACAGCAGGATCAAGGTCAGCTAGTATTAATTGCCAGTTACCTAAGTTTAATGTAAGTAATATAAAATTTTAGGTATGTACCCAGTAGATATCAAAATATATAAACATTTAAGGTTAGTTATGAACAGGGCCGCGCCGTCCATGTGTGCGAAGTGTGCGGCGGACACAGGCGCCAAGACAATAGGGGCGCCGCCATCGAAATTATTTTTGTTACACTTACAAAACAACATATTCTTTGTAGTGGAGTATCGATAATTTAGTAGGTACAATAGGTGCAACATATGCCTTGTAAATAACAAAACATATATTGCTCTTATTGTACAAGTCTCCCAAGATAATATTCACGTTTGTGTTTAATTTGGGTTTTAGTTTACATTAATTACGAGCTCGGCGTTAAAATCAAAAGAACCGCCGTGAGTTTGTTTGAATGAGTTTATGAACGCAACCCGACCGATGCGATACATGCGAAACAAGCGGGGTGGGGTCACGGGGATTCCCCGACTTTAAGAAACGAGAGAGCCAAAACAATTGAACAATCATTCAATCGAAAGTGTGGGCAAGGTGCCCATTAATTTTTTATAATAAGAATAAGTTCTAGCACCAAAAACAATATATAGTTTATGTGTTACTGATTGTTTTAACGTATTTTCACGCTGAGTAATAGTAGTCAAGGTAAAAAAAAAAAGAAATTATCTGGTCACTAGAATTTAATAAAGAAAAGAAAACAAGAAGAGGAACGTGATAAAAATACAACTACAATAAGTAAATATTTTACGGCTCTGCCATCCACTTCCAAAGAATCATTAAAGACAGAAACCAGTCATTTTGTCGATGAAGGTGTTATAAAATCTGATTCAAAAAACGCTTCATGTATTGGTATGTACTTTTTATGTAATTTTCTATAGAAATAAATATAACTTTTGTTTGTTATGTCAAAATAAAAAAAAATATTTTCTTTTTTAATTTCTGTCTTTTTCTTAATCTCCGAAACGCCTGCATCGATTTTGATGTGGCGCATAGATGACGTGACTGTTTTATTGTATACAGTAATCGTTCGATTCCCACAAGGTGCTTTGAAAAAAAACCTTTTTGTTTATGTATGTGTAATATGCATTTGCAGAAAAAAGTATATTAGTTGCATATCAAATTCAAATTTAAAATGCTATACATCACTTTTGCACGTCAGGTGTCTAGTACCCATAATACAACCCTGCTTATTTTGGGACTAGACGGCGAAGTTTGATTGTCGAGAAATATTCATTTATTTATTTATTTTATTTATATTTATTATAGTAGATAAGTAGATAGGTACTCATGCGAGCAATATTATGTGTTTGTTTGTCTTTAATTCAAGATGATGCCGCCGAAGTTACGTCCGTGTCTCTGCCTGATACACCACTGTCAGCGCCAAGGGTGCTGCGACAATGTTTAGCGTTTTATGTTTTATGTTGGATCCAAAATGTGGATTTCGTCAGTCTTAACTTTTTAAAATTTCGACATTTTCAAAATGTAACTTTTCGAAAATTTTAGATTTTTTAGAAAACTTGACAATAAAAATTTTTGAATAATATCGGGTTTTTCGAAAGACTGGATTTTTTCCAAATTTCGATTGAATTCCAAAATTTGGACTTTTTCCTTTTAATTTCAACTTTATTTTATTTTTAAGCATTGACTTTTCCAAGAATCTTTGTATACTCTTTACGGTGTTTTTTTTGTATTTTTTTTTGAAAATTAAGTATCTTTTTTCAAAATTTTCATCCTTTGAACATTGTTCTTTTTTCTGGAAATGTAAAATTTTTTAAAACTGGACCTTTGACTTTTTAAATTTTAGATCTTTTTCAAAATTTCATTGTTTTTTTTTGAAAAATTATAATATTTTTATTGAAAATTTCGATTCTTAATCATTTCGACTATTTTTGCAAAGTTTCGATTTTTTGAAATGGAGACATTTTATAAAATGTAGACTTTTTTCACATTTTTGACTATTTTTGTTTTAATTTGGTTACTTTTTAATTTTAGAAATGTTTTCAAAATTTCGTTTTGTTTTTAAATCTTGACGTTTAATGAAAAGTATTACATATTTTCAAAATTTTAATTTTGTTGATCTAAAATTTCAATCTTTTTTGAAAAATTTTCAACTTTGGTTCAAAATTTTAACTACCAAAAATTTAAACTTTTTTCAAACTTTCAACTTCTCAGTATTTGGTCTTTTGAAAACATCGACCTATCTGATAATTTTTGACTTGTTTTCAATATTCCAGCTTCGAAAAATTTGGGTTTTATTGATAATTGGAGTGAACATTTTTTAATTATTCAAACTTTAAACTTTTTAAAAATTTCGAATTATTTTAAAAACTTGATAATTCTCAGATCTTTTTAATGTGTCTACTTTTTCAAAGGTTTGATATTTTTTTTAATTTGGACTATAAAATTTCGACCTATTTGTTTGAAAATGTCTTCATTTTCAAAATTTTGACTTCTTTTGGAAATTCGAAAGTTTTTGAAAATGTTTGCCTTATCCTTAAATTTTTTATATATTTCGTATATTTCTCAAAATTTAGAAAGATCAAAGTGTCAAAAAATTTCGACTCCTTTTTGAAAATTTTAACCCGTTATTAAATCTGCATTTTGCTAAAATTTTCGACTTTTTTTAAATTCCCACTTTGTTGAAAATTTCGTTTTTTTCAAATGTTCGAAATTTTCAAAATTTTAGCCATTTTTCAAAATTAAAAATTTTGGAACATTTAAAAATTTCGATTATTTTTTTAATTTTAACTGTTTTCAACATTTCGATATTTTTTGCGAACTGTCGATCCTTTATTTAAAAATTCTGATTTTTCTTTTAAGTGATTCATTTCTAACAAACTCATTTTGAAACTTTCAATCAATTCGTAAAATTTCGAATTTTTCTAAAGATTTTGACTCTATTTGAAAACTTGATCTTATTTTTAAAGGTTCGAACTGTTTTCAAAATATTATTAATAATTTTTTTGAACATTTCCAATTAAATCTTCAACTTAAAAAAAAATGAGTTTTTATTTTAAATTTGAACTACTCAAAATTTCGACTTTTTCCAAAATTTTACCTTTCCAAATTTCAACCTTTTTGATAATTATGAATTTTTTGATTATTTTGAGTTTTCTCCAATATTCAAAAATTCAGCTTCTTAGAAAATTTAATTAAAAATTTAGTTTAAATGTCGATATTTTTCCAGAATTTTGCCTTCTGTCATTCGCAAAATTTCTGAAAAGTCGACTATTTTAAAAATTTAATCTTTTTTCTAAAATATTAACTTTTTTCAAAATCGTTATTTTCTTTTGGAAATTTGACTTACTATGACAATTTCGAAATTGTTAAAAATTCCACTTTTTTCCAAATTTTGGCTTTTTTGATAACTTTGGCTTTATTTTTTATAACTGGTGATACTTTTCTTTTTAAATTTAAATTTTTTGGTATTATTATTATATTATATTTATTATTTATTAATTATTATATTAAAATAAATATTACTCCTGCGAAGCTTTAAAACAAATTTCGAAAAAAACTTACAGTTTATGTACAAATAAATTCTCAAAATTTGAATTTTAATCTCAAAATATTGACTTCAGGCATTAAATTGTTAATTAATTTTTTTGCAACATTTTGATTTTTTTTATTTTCTAAATTTTAAGACTTTTCATGAAATGTTGAGACTTATTCTCGAAAATTTCAATAATTCCCACTAAAAAGTCGAAATTTTAAGAAAATTTTTGACAATTTATTTTTAAAATTTGTTCTTTCTTCTTTGATTCCTAAATTGTTCTTTATTTCAAAAATTTTGTATACAAATAGGAAATTTCAATTTTTCCCAAAAATATTGTCTGCTTTTTCTTGAAAATTTGCTCTTATTCTTTAAATTTGAACAATTTTAAGAATAAATTTAACATTTTTAGAAAAATTGGAAATTTTGATTCAGAATTTTTTTTGTTCCTATAGTAGTAGTAATTTTATAGAGAAACTTAAATTGCAAAAAATTTACTAGGTTCATTTTTTCTTGAAGTTTCAATATTTTTCTTAAAGTTTTCTTATTTTTATGCAAATTTGGAGTCTATATAAATAACGAATAATAACGAATACGAAAATAATACAAGACTGGGTTGTTATTTCATTTTAGAAAAATATCGAAATGCGAAAGGAGATGAAAATTAATTTTTTTTTATTTCTTGTTTTTTCCAAAATGTTGACATTTTTATAGATATTTTAGGTTTTTTTGCTAAACATTTTTATCAAAATTAGAAAATAAAATGAATTATAAAACATCAAAGTCTAGCGAAAAATCTTGACTTTTAAAGCAAATTAGAGGAACATAAAAAAATCTGGAGAGGTTGAAATTTTCAGAAGAAATTTTAAGGACAAACTTTTTAGAAAAAATAGGAATTTATAACAAATTTCTTTTTATAAAATATCTAGGAAAAATGGAAACTTAATAGCAAAAACAATTAAAATTTATGTTTGATGGAACGGACTGGTCCTTGGTTATCTTCAAAAATTGAAACACAGAACTTGTCCCCTGAAACCAAGAAAGAAAAACTCTCTGAAGATGACAGCTTGGCTGTCGAAACGCGTTAGAGCAACCTTTGTTGTGTTTTTTAATCTTTCTTGGTTTAAGGGGACAAGTTCTGTGTTTCGATTAATTAAAATTTACTTAAATAAATCGAAATATCTAGAACCAAGGTTGAAATTGAGATTTCAGGTATTCACTATTAATTTTTTTAGAGAAATATTAAAATGCAAGAAGAGTTTGATTTAGATGTTATTTTGAAGTTTTTATTATTTTACAAAAATTAGAAAAAAATACTAAAATAGATTTTAAAATCCCGTAACTTCGTTTCTATAAAAAGAAATTAGAGAAAATTTAAAATCTCTACAAAAAATGGTTTAAGGAAAAATCTTTGGAAAATTTTGGGAAAAAACTCGTAAGCGAAATTGGAGGAGCTGCAGTTCCACAATGTCTATAAACGAGCCGCCTCTGCTATTTAGGAAAATATTATCTAAGTAATATAAAACTGGAGAACATTTATTTCGGTCAAAATTAACAAATAATAAAAATAAAGTTGAAACATGAAAATTCGTGAAAAAAAAAAGAGGCGCTTCATAGGTTTCGCACACAGGCGCTGTGAGGGGTCGGCGCGGCCCTGGTTTTGAAACAATTAAATCACTTTATATTCAGTCACGTTAGAAACAATTTTATCAAAGGTATTTCCTAGATTTAAGTTTTCACTTCTGTCGGCAGTTCACATGACTGCTTAATCAAATTAAATTTTATGTTGCTTTATTTTTATCAATTTCTGTAAAGTAGATTAAATGAATGCATTTTAAAAAGCCGTAAATTTTTATTTTATTAAATTCATAGCTTGATTTGTCTACACTTTTTTAAAGCTAACGACATTGGTATCTAAATTTAAGCTCTAAATATTATGGGCAAAAATAATAAACCCTCATTAGTATCAAAAAATGCTTTGAAACGCCAAAACTTTTTATTGTTCTAATGTGAAAACCCAACTGAGGAATTGATTTGTTCTATTTCTCGTTATAAATTATGAATTATTTGTCTTTTATTTATTTGTGGACATAATACCCATCGTGTCGATCTTAAAAGATACAGAATTGCGGTGATGGTAGTAACTAGAGTCATAAACAAATTTACAACTTTTGGTGAATTAATGCCTACAACATGACAATTTAATTTAAGAAAATCGCATATCATCTCTTTCAGGAGGTTGTCGCTGTCTCCCTCTGGTGGCCAATGAATGAAGTTATCACGCCCCTGACATCTCACCGTGTGTGGATGAATCTCCCGAATTGAATCCAACTGAAGCTCAGTTCAGTGCTTTAGTCCAACTGAAGCTTCCTTCGCAAAGATGGAAGAGCGGTCTGATCCGACGTCGATATTTTGCCGGAGGCGCCGGGAAGCTTCAAACCGCATATTATCTTCCCGAGACTAAATTAATCATATAACAAAGAAGCTCGACATTGCACAATCGTAATTGCGATCTAAAACGCCCACATATCACTTGAAGTTTGAATATGAAAATGTTGTGTTTTCTTTGCAATTAGATCTCGTGTGATGATAAGCACGAAATCCGATGTTTTTGTTTTGATTATCTGCCGAATTAAATACACGTGTTAAATAAGTCGGATACGACAAATTGTGGTATGGCGTGCCGAGGTTATATTTAATATGTGTTAAATTCCACCTAAACTCACATTGGCCTAATCGACATGCAACCATAATTACAGCAAGACGGATATCTATGTTGAAAACCATTTCGAATAAATAGCGAATTTAAGTGGTCATTTTAAAGCACTGACAGGTTGTGGCTTATTTTATTTCTC
>CM053329.1:16958079-17025579 GCA_028583605.1 Dastarcus helophoroides
AATTACAAGCCTGTGAACTCTGCTGAAATTTGCTTAAAAAATTAATTTACAAACAGGCCTACATGATCCTCAGAATGATAAAAAAAATTACATTACAATAATGTTTATTTTTTTCTATCACATTCCTAATAATGATTAACATTAAGGTTATGTAATTTTTTAAATAGATGCTACGATGTAAGATCTTCAGAATGTAAGAAAAAATTAGATTCACAAAAAAATGGTTAATTTTATGGATTTTTTACCCTTTATTAATTATAACGTATTATAAATTTAAAGAAATGTAACTTCTTTTCCACTTTAATGCATTCATAATGAAACTTTTAATATCTTTTTAAATTTAACAAATTAGACTCAACAAATGCTGCGATCTCAATATGCAAGAAACATTACATTATGAGAACTGTAATTTTTTATTCGACATTTACATTAAAATCTACCATTCCTATAGAAACGAAATTCATTTTATTTTTAATTACGTCTTAAAAATGTAAATTGTCCTTCATTCGAAAGTGTTCCTAGTAAAGCTTTTGACGTTTCTCCGAAACCATTACATTCATAAGAATGCTATTTTTTTCCCTCACTGCATTTATATTTTTCTCCCCAAATACCCTTCCCTATAGAAATGATAATTTGCTCGCCTTTCACTTAATTCGTCGTTAAAAACTATAAAGTGTCCTTTAAAATAAAAGCTTTTTTTAATAAAGCTTTTCAATATGCTTTTTGATGAAACAAATTTATTTACATAGACTTGAAAATGCAACAAACAAATTACCACACCTGTAAACTAACAATTTGCTGAGAAAAATAAATATTCGAAAACAGATGCTACGCTGCTTAATCTCAAATGCAAAAGAAATTACAGTTTATAAAAATATTTGATTTTTTCTATTACATCCACAATTATAATTACATTTAAAGAAATGTAAATTTTTCTTTACTTTAGTAAAACCTCTAATAAAGCTTTTGATATGTTCTCAGAAAAAAATTTTGAACAGATCCTGTGACCTTAATATGCAAGAAACATTACATTATAAGAATGACAATTTTTTCTTTGATATTCCTATTTAAGAAATTACATTCTTTTAAAATGTATTTTGCTTATCTTATTTAGTCCTTGAAAATGTAAAGTGTCCTTCATTTAAAAGTTTTCCTAATGAAGCTTTCAATGTTGCTAAGAAAACAAATTGTATGACATAAAACCTAAAAATGCAATAAAAAAATTACAAGCTTGTGAACTCTGCTGAAATTTGCTTAAAAAATTAATTTACAAACAGTGCTACATGACCTCAGAATGATAAAAAAAATTACATTACAATAATGTTTAATTTTTCTATCACATTCCTAATTAATGATTACATTTAAGGTTATGTAATTTTTTAAATAGATGCTACGATGCTAGATCTCAGAATGTAAGAAAAACTTAGATCACAAAAATGGTTAATTTGATTTTTTACCCTTTATTAATTATAAACTTATTATTACATTTTAAAGAAATGTAACTTCTTTTCCACTTTAATGCATTCATAATGAAACTTTTAATATCTTTTTAAATTACAAATTTCTCAACAAATGCTGCGATCTCAATATGCAAGAAACATTACATTATGAGAATGAAATTTTTTTATTCGACATTAATTTAATAATTACATTCCTATAGAACGAAATTCATTTTATTTTTAATTACGTTCTTAAAAATGTAAATTGTCCTTCATTCGAAAGTGTTCTAGTAAAGCTTTTGACGTTTTCTCACGAAACATTACATTCATAAGAATGTATTTTATTTTATATTCATATTTTAAAATCACATTCCTATAGAAATGTCATTTGCTCATTCTAAATTACGTCGTTGAAAATATAAATTGTCTTTCATTTAAACGTTTTCTTAATAAAGCTTTCAATGTTTTCTCATGAAACAAATTTATTCACATAGAACTTGAAAATGCAACAATGAATTACACACCTGTAAACTAAAATTGCTTAAAAAATAATATTTCTAAACAGATGCTACGCTGCTATGATCTCAAAATGCAAAAGAAAATTACGTTTATAAAAATATTTGATTTTTTTTCTATACATCAACAATTAATTATTACATTTAAAGGAATGTAATTTTTTTCTTACTTTAGTAAACTTTAATAAAGCTTTTAATATGTTCCAAAAAAACAAATTTCTGAACAGATCTGTAACCTTAATATGCAAGAAACATTACATTTATAAAAATGCGATTTTTTCTTTGATATTCCTATTTAAGAATTACATTCCTTTTGGAAGTATTTTCTTTTATTTTTAATTAAGACCTTGAAAATGTAAATTGTCCTTCATTTTAAAAGTTTTCTAATAAAGCTTTCAATGTTGTCTAAGAAAACAAATTTTATAACATAAAACCTAAAAATGCAATACAAAATTACAAGCCGGTGAACTCTGCTGAAATTTTCTTAAAAAATAAATTTACAAAACAGATGCTACATGACCTCAGAATGGAAAAAAATTACATTCACAATAATGTTTAATTTTTTCTATTACATTCCTAATTAATGATTACATTTAAGGTAATGTAATATTTTAAATAGATGCTACGATGCTAAGATAGCTCAGAATGCAAGAAAAAATTACATCACAAAAATGATTTATTTTTTCTTTTAAATTTATTAATTATAACTTATTATTACCTTTAAAGGAAATGTAACTTATTTTTTACTTTAATGCATCATAATGAAACTGTTAATATCTTTTTAAATTACAAATTTTCCAACAAATCCTGCGATCTCAATATGCAAGAAACATTACATTTATGAGAATGTAATTTTTTCTTTGACATTTACATTCAATAATTACATTCCCATAGAAACGAAAATTTATTTCATTTTTCTTCTTAAAAATGTAACATTGTCCTCTATTCGAAAGTTTAGAAAGCGTTTTAGTTTATCAGAAACATATACATTTAAGGATATTTTTTTTTTATAGCCATATTTTAGAAAACAAATTCCATAGAAACTAAACTTAGAGTCATCTAATTACGTAGTTGAAAAATTTAAACTTGTTTTAAATTAAAAATGTTTTCTTTATAAAGCTTTCAATGTTTTCGTCAGAAAACAATTGTAATTAACATAGAACTTAAAAATGCAACAAAAATGTATGCTTTAACCGTAACATGCCAAAAATTTGCTTAGAAAAAAATATTTCTAAGCAGATGCTGACGATGCTATGATCTCAAAATGCAAAAAAAATTACATTCACAAAAATGTTTATTTTTTATTTTACATCATAATGAATTTATACATTTAAGGAATGTGATTTCTTCTTTACTTTATGCATCAATAATAAAGTGTTAAATATGTTCAGAAAATAAGTTCTAAACAGATACTGCGACCTTAATATACAAGAAACGCTACATTCATAAGAATGTAATTTTTGCATTGACATACCTATTGAATTATTAAATTTTTATAGGAATGTAATTTGCTTTATTTTTAATTACATTCTTAAAAATGTAAATTGTCCTTCTTTCGAAAGTTTTCTTCGTAACGTTTTCAACGTTTTCCCAGAAAACAAATTTACCAACATAGAACTTAAAAATGCAACAGACAACTACACGCTTGTGAACACTGCAAAAATTTGCTCAAAAAATATTTTTTTAAACAGATGCCACGATGCTACAATCTCAGAATGCAAGGAAAAATTACATTCACAAAAATGTTTTATTTTTTCTTTTACATTCATATTGAATTTATATATTTAAAGGAATGTAATTTCTTCTTTACTTTAATGCATCAATAATAAAGTGTTAAATATGTTCCTAGAAAATAAAGTTCTAAACAGATACTGCGACCTTAATATACAAGAAACGCTACATTCATAAGAATGTAATTTTTGCATTGACATACCTATTGAATTATTAAATTTTTATAGGAATGTAATTTGCTTTATTTTTAATTACATTCTTAAAAATGTAAATTGTCCTTCTTTCGAAAGTTTTCTTCGTAACGTTTTCAACGTTTTCCCAGAAAACAAATTTACCAACATAGAACTTAAAAATGCAACAGACAACTACACGCTTGTGAACACTGCAAAAATTTGCTCAAAAAATATTTTTTTAAACAGATGCCACGATGCTACAATCTCAGAATGCAAGGAAAAATTACATTCACAAAAATGTTTTATTTTTTCTTTTACATTCATATTGAATTTATATATTTAAAGGAATGTAATTTCTTCTTTACTTTAATGCATCAATAATAAAGTGTTAAATATGTTCCTAGAAAATAAAGTTCTAAACAGATACTGCGACCTTAATATACAAGAAACGCTACATTCATAAGAATGTAATTTTTGCATTGACATACCTATTGAATTATTAAATTTTTATAGGAATGTAATTTGCTTTATTTTTAATTACATTCTTAAAAATGTAAATTGTCCTTCTTTCGAAAGTTTTCTTCGTAACGTTTTCAACGTTTTCCCAGAAAACAAATTTACCAACATAGAACTTAAAAATGCAACAGACAACTACACGCTTGTGAACACTGCAAAAATTTGCTCAAAAAATATTTTTTTAAACAGATGCCACGATGCTACAATCTCAAAATGCAAGGAAAAATTACATTCACAAAAATGTTTTATTTTTTCTTTTACATTCATATTGAATTTATATATTTAAAGGAATGTAATTTCTTCTTTACTTTAATGCATCAATAATAAAGTGTTAAATATGTTCCTAGAAAATAAAGTTCTAAACAGATACTGCGACCTTAATATACAAGAAACGCTACATTCATAAGAATGTAATTTTTGCATTGACATACCTATTTAATTATTAAATTTTTATGGGAATGTAATTTGCTTTATTTTTAATTACATTCTTAAAAATGTAAATTGTTCTTCTTTTGAAAGTTTTCTTAATAAAGTTTTAACGTTTTTTCAAAAAACAACTGCAACCTCAATATACAAGAAACGTTACATATATAGGAATGTAATTTTTACATTGACATACTTATTTAATAATTACATTTCCTCAGGAGTGTAATTTGCTTTATTTTTTATTACGTTCTTAAAAATGTAAATTGTCCTTCTTTTGAAAGTTTTCCTAGTAAGGTTTTCAACGTTATTTCAGAAACAAATTTAACAACATAGAACTTAAAAATGCAACAGAAAACTAGACGCTTGTGAGCACTACAAAAGTTTACTCAAAAAAAATTTTTTAAACAGATGTTACGATGTTATAACCTCAGAATGCAAAGAAAAATTACATTTACAGAAATATTTTATTTTTTCTTTTACAAATATAACTAATTATTACATTCAAAGGAATGTAATTTCCTTTCCACTCTTATGCATCCATAATAAAACTTTTAATATGTTTTCAAATAACAAATCTCTTAACAGATGCTGCAACCTCAATATGCAAGAAACATTACATTTATAAGAATGTAATTTTTTTCTTTGATATTCATATTTAAGAATTACATTCCTTTTCGAATGTATTTTACTTTATTTTTAATTAAGTCGTTGAAAATTTAAATTGGCCTTCATTTAAAAGTTTTCTAAATAAAGCTTTCAATGTTGTCTCCGAAAACAAATTTATCAATATAGGACTTAAAAATTCAATAATTACATTCCCATAGAAACGTAATTCATTTTATCCTTAATTACGTTCCTAAAAATGTAAATTGTTCTTAATAAAGCTGTTGACGTTTTCTCAGAAAACAAATTTATTAATATAGGACCTAAAAATATGACCTAAAAATAGGACTTGAAAATAGGATTAAATAATGCAACAAAAAACTACACGCTTGTGAACACTGCTAAAATGTGCTCAGAAAATTGCGTAACAAATGCTACAATGATATGATTTCAGAGTGCAAAAAAATTACATTTATAATGTTTTTTTATTTTCTACTTTATAATTACATTCAGAGAAGTCGATATGTGCTAAATAGCTTTATGATTTGCCACTTTTTCGGAAAACATTTTTATAGCTTAATCTAGCTTAGATGTAAATAATTGCAACATGTTTCTAATTAAGACCTAGTTTATACGTAAAATTCATATTTGCAAACTGCCAGAATACAATAAACAAATAAAAGTCTGGAAACTGTAGCGGAAAATAGACTGCCTCCAGTTTTCAACTTTAATTTGATTATGAACGCCGGACAGGTTAAATACGGTCATATCTAACACGGGGCCAAAAGGGCAGATTTATCCTTTATCCTCGAAAACCAGCACGACCGAAACTTAGATTTTATCATTTCCACTTTTTTTATATGACATGTAATTAATTTGGCCGGAGGCAAGTTATTAGGCCGGACCTGTTCAGTTATCGAACTTTGTCGTAAGCTGGGAGAAGAGAGCGTTTATCTCTCTCTCTCTCTCGCGCGCGCCCTCGTCCTTCCGGTGCTGGGCCGATTTTCTACGACTCACCTGGCCTTTATCGACCGAAGCGCCGCACAATGTGCCGGTGATAAATAACTCTCTTTCCTTTTCAAACTGTTAATTATTTTTTCTCCCTGGGCGCCCATAACCATGTAATTTTTCCTTGCACTTTGAGGTCATCGCATCCGTTAACAAATTTGTTCTGTAAGAAAATTTCGGGGGCGCCCATAACCATTTCCCATTGCATTTAAGGTCATCTTTTTCATTGCATTTTACGGTCATAACATTTGTTGACAAATTTGTTGTCTAAGAATTTTTTAGAAGGCCTGTAACCATACAAAATTTTATTGCTTTTTAATGTCATCGTATTTGTTAGTAAAGTTTTTTAGAAACATTTTGAGAACGATTTCAATCATATATTTTTTTAAATTTGTCAACGCATTTGGTAACAAATTTGTATTTTAAGAAAACTTTAAAAATGATTGAGCTGCGTATTAGTTCCCTTGAATATTATTTTAAATTTGGCTCTCATCAAATTGCAAGCTTATTGTCAATTATTTTTTAATTGATATCTTAATTTATGGTTATATTAAGAAAAAATTCATCAACAAAAGTCATCAAGAGACTCTTGTTGGGCTGTAATCTATGCATTCGTTTTTCATTAATTTACCATAAACGGTGTTATTAAGCAAATATATTTTAAGAGAATTAAACCGAAAATTATTTTAAAAAATAGGGTCTTTTGAGATTGTTATTTTAGATAATACCCCACACGATATATTAATTAAAACTCGATTTAAATCTAGCCAAGGGTTGTGATCAAAAAGCGTGGAGTAAGCTGGATTTTAGTATATGCAAGGAACGCGGCGGTGCAATAAACTCCATCTATTTGCGATTTATGAATTCTTTGAAACAAAGTCATAAATAGTAAACAAAAACCAAGTCATAGGTCGCATTAAGTTCTACTTGGAGCAAATTTGAAGGTTTGGAAGGTCTAGAGAAAAATCTCCTTAATAGGTCTTGTTGTGAAAAATTGTATTGCATTGGAGTTATATCCAACTGATTTGTATGCCTTAATATTGTTGCTCCTTAAAATGCCAGAGCTATGACTTCTTGCACATATCTTAAGCTTTTAAAAAAATATTTCTAGAATCTAAAATCTCAAGGAAGTTTAAACAGAGGTAAACTTTTAAAAACTCTCTTCCAAAGTTTCAAATTGTCAGAGAAACCTTTATGAGACTATTAGATATAGAAATTAACAATAATGGGTCTAATTTTTTTTAAATATCATTATAATGTAATATTGCACATATCTTAAGCTTCAAAAAAAAATTTCTAGAATCTAAAATCTCAAAGAAGTTTAAACAGAAGTAAACTTTTAAAAACTCTCTTCCAAAGTTTTAAATTGTCAGAGAAACCTTTATCAGACTATCAGATATAGAAATTAACGAAAATGGGCCTATTTTTTTTAAATATCATTATACAGGGTGTTACAAAAGTCCAGGCCGCTACTTCAGGAGCATATTCTACGCATTAAAATATGAAAAATGTTGAAATACATTTTTTTCTTTAAATTGCCTCCTAACGGAGATATGACCATTTAAAGATGGCGCCCCTAAAGTGGTTTTTTTACTACAAAAAGTTAACGGTTAGTAGCAAAGTCATGAAATTGGGCAAGCAGTTAAAGAATTGGATTAGGCATATTCTCATGTAACATATTTTTTAAATAAGCAGTAGCGTGGTGTGTAGGGGGTTGCCCGCGATTATTTTTTGCCGCAACTTTTTTGTATTGCAATATTTCGACACAAAAGTGCTATAATCGTAAAAAGCAACATTTTTTATACAAAAAAGGTACTCTTTCTCAAAGTCGCTAAAAGTAACCGTTTCCGAGAAAAAGGCGTTTAAATAATCCTATCCCGTCTTCGAAATTCTAACTAATTTGTATCAGAAAAAATAAGTTGGTCATGCAAACTGATCGTGAAGAAAACAATTGTACTTGACAATATTTACCAGAGATTGACGTTGTGTCACTGATAAAATTTGGTCGTAAGCTGTAAACTTTAGCAGTTTTTGTTGTCAATAGTAAGTGTAGTAGTTTTTTAACTTTTCATTATTTTGATAAAATGGACTATTCAAATCAAGAAATGGCCGATATGCATTTAATGTACGGGCTTGCAAATTGTAATCGTGCTGAAGCAAGACGGCTTTATGCTGAACGTTTTCCTAATAGACACCTACCAGGAGAAAAATTGTTCCAGAAAATTCATGCTCGTTTATGTGAAACAGGAAATTTTGTTTTCAAAGGCGAACGTGTTGGAAGGCCAAACGCAGAAGTTGCTAATTTAGAGGAGCGTGTGCTTCAGCGAGTTGAAGAAGATCCATGTGTCAGCACTAGACAACTTGCTTTAGCCGAAGGAGTAAATCACGTAACTATCTGGCGAATTTTGAAATTTTACCAATTTTACCCCTATCATTTTCAAAGAGTGCAAGGGTTACTTGCTGCTGATTATCCTCCAAGAATAGAATTTTGCAACTGGCTATTGCATAAGATCGCTGAAAATGAGAACTTTCCATCGCTCATATTATTTACGGACGAAGCGGGTTTTACCAGAAACGGGATACTTAACTTTCACAACATGCATCAGTGGCAAGTTGAAAATCCCAATGCAGTTATTCAGTCGAGACATCAGCAACATTTTTCACTTAACATTTGGGGAGGAATAATAGGGGACTCTATAATTGGACCGTTTTTTTTTACCTCATAGGTTAACAGGAGCATCATATAGACATTTTTTGCAAACAGAGTTACCCGTGTTACTTGAAAATGTTCCACTCATAATAAGACAGCGAATGTGGATAATGCACGATGGGGCACCTGCCCATTTTAGTGCAGTTGCTAGGGAATTTTTGAATAACAACTATCATCAACGATGGATAGGTCAAGGAGGTCTGATACCATGGCCAGCTAGGTCTCCTGACCTCAACCCACTCGATTTCTACTTATGGGGACATCTAAAGCAGATCGTCTACTCCACACCAGTTGACAATATCAATGATCTTCGTGAACGAATTGAAAATGGGTTCAACCAGATTCACAATACACCAGGCATTTGCGAAAGAGTAAGGAGTTCCCTTAGAAGACGAGCCGAGCAATGTATTGCTGCAGGGGGCAGTAATTTCGAACACTTGCTTTGATTTTTTTTTCTTAATTTTGTACTATTTTTATATCAATGCAGTTAGTAGTGGATAAATTAGAAGTTTGCAAAACGAATTCTAATAAATGCAACAATTTTGTTTAAACGCTTTTTTCTCGGAAACGGTTACTTTTAGCGACTTTAAGAAAGAGTACCTTTTTTGTATAAAAAATGTTGCTTTTTACGATTGTGGCAATTTTGTGTCGAAATATTGCAATACAAAAAAGTTACGGCAAAAAATAATCGCGGGCAACCCCCTACACACCACGCTACCGCTTATTTAAAAAATATGTTACATGAGAATATGCCTAATCCAATTCTTTAACTGCTTGCCCAATTTCATGACTTTGCTACTAACCGTTAATTTTTGTAGTAAAAAAACCACTTTAGGGGCGCCATCTTTAAATGGTCATATCTCCGTTAGGAGGCAATTGAAAGAAAAAAATGTATTTCAACATTTTTCATATTTTAATGTGTAGAATATGCTCCTGAAGTAGCGGCCCGGACTTTTGTAACACCCTGTAATGTAATATTTATTACTTAAATTTTGTGTTTTTTTACTTGTTTGTATTTCTTTCTGCGTGTGAGTCCCTAATGTGTGATTTAAGTTTGAAGCTGCTCAAACTTCATTCAATGTCTTAAATATTGTAGCAAAACTTTTGACGCGCAGCAAAGGCCAGACTATTTACTAAAACTAGCTTTACGCCTCTTGAAATATTGATAAACCGCCCACCAACCGTTTTCAAATCTTTAAATAATCGATTAAAACCTCAATGTTTTATACCATCTTACCAGACGCTCCGAAGTTTCGAGTTTATATCTTAGCTGAAACCGTGCGCGGTTTACCACTAGGAAGCTGATTGAATTTAAACAGTCCGGCACTGTTTGAAAACAGTCGGTTTTTCTTTCTGTTGTGTCGAGCTTTTTCGTGCCCTTCTTACGCTTCAATATTCTTTCAGCGAATTTCCCAGTGAGCATCGCAGTGTCTCTTCTATAAAAAGGCAAAAATGTAACTAAATTGGGACGTTTTTTTTTTCTCTAATGGTTTCTAAGCGAAAAAGGTAAACAACAAAACAAATTGACGCCGCATCTTTTAGTATTTCAAATATAATTCCTGCGACCTGCTTGGGGTAAATAGTTCTTATTAAATACCCTTTAATGTTTAAAACATGTAAAACTCGACGTCTCGTACTTTGAGTAGTTTAAATGTAAATCTAACAATTTATCTTGCATTGTTCAAAAGAACGCATAAAAGGGATACTTCTTGAGTCAAATTTAAAGCAATCTCGGTCGTTTAAATTGTCAGCGGAATTTAAGTCGACTACCTGAAACTCGGCGCAAATTTCATGGAAATTAAGTTGCGTTTACGTTGTTGTTGAACCTTCCTCGACTTTCAAAGTGCAGCAAAAGTTACTGGTTTAAGAGAGAAGAATGACTCGTATTAATAAAGGTCCTAGATTGTGGGCCGAGCGAATGTTGGACAGGACAGGTTGTTATGACACGTTATATTTGTGCTACATTCCAATATAAAAAATTAATAAGTTTAGATACTTTGAGTTCAGTTAAATTGAAAAAAAGACCTTCAAGATCTGTCAGTGCGTGGGTGCTTATCTGCGCCGTGGATGTATATGTGCGTGGGAGATTTTAATTAGGAATCTTTCCTTACTTGTTCTTTATTAAAAACTTTGAAAAGACACAATTTTTCTAAGTTTCACAATCTTTATGGTTGGTGGAAATAATTTTTTTATTAAAATTTTTTTGCTTAATAACACAGTTCATAGTAAATTAATGAACAATAAAAGCGTTGGTTAAAATTTAACAAAAATGTTCGAATTTTACAATTTTGCCAATCAAGCTAATACAAGAGATTTTTCGATTTAAATACGTTTACTTAATAATAGCGTTTATGGCATTAGGTCGGAAAATGAAAGAAAGGCAGTGTTTGGGAAAATATCTGACACGTTAGAGTTAGGAGCATTGGGTTAAATTACATCTCGCTCAGTGCCGGATTAAGCCGCCGTGGGGTCTATAGTAGCAAATGAAGGGTACAGGGGGAAAACCAAAAAAATTCATTTTTCGTCATTTGGTGATTTTAGTGTCATCTTTTAGCTAACAGTAGAACTCTTCAACCTATGATATAAAACAGCGAAAGAACCAAATAAGTTACTTGATATTTACATTAGAATAATAGCCATTCAGGGGTTTTTAGTTAAAGTCAAACACGAAATAAACAAATCACGCCAATTTTTTGACAAATTGTTCATTATATAATGCACAGACCAATAGGTTTGAACATTTATTAGATTCGAAGTTTGGAAACCAAATACCGGTTTCGATCTTGTTAGATCTCGTCAGTTTGGTATATCCAACTCGAATGCTAATAAATGTTCCCACAAGTAAGTACTAAAACATTCACAGGCGTCAAGCGAGTGACTCTTTAGTACTACCTCCTAGAGAGCAGCCGCTTCGCTAGGTGGCAGTGTTTCAACTGTTGGTAGTTCAGCTACCTATGATTCGCCACTATACACGCCGCCTGGAGGGCTGCATGAATTTGTAGTCTAGGTTGCATTCTACTTGCATACGACATTGTTGGCGATGGCCATAGTTTCTCTATGGACCAATAGGTGGTAGTACTAAAGAGTCACTCGCTTGACGCCTGTGAATGTTTTAGTACTTACTTGTGGGAACATTTATTAGCATTCGAGTTGGATATACCAAACTGACGAGATCTAACAAGATCGAAACCGGTATTTGGATTCCAAACTTCGAATCTAATAAATGTTCAAACTTATTGGTCTGTGCATTATAGAATCCTTGTCTTCTGGGAACTTTCCTAGAGAGCAACCGCTTCGCTAGGTGGCAGTGTTTCAACTGTTGGTAGTTCAGCTTACCTATGATTCACTATACCCGCCTGGAGGGCTGCATGAATTTGTAGTCTAGGTTGCATTCTTCTTGCATACAAAATTGTTCATTAGTTAAAAATTGAAATACAAATCTTGAGCCCTGAAACCAAGAAAGATTAAAGAACACAACAAAGGTTGCTCTAACGCATTTCGATAGCCAAACTATCATCTTTCTTGGTTTCAGGCAACAAGATTTGTATTTTAATTTTTGAAGATAACCAAGGATCAGTCCATGAAAAAAAGTTCATTAATTAGTCAAAATATAACTCTGTGACTTTTGTTTTAGAAGCATTATGACATAATTAAATTTAAAATTGCTGTCCTGCAAAATTTATAAAATGGGTCTATTTTGGTTTTTCTACTGTACCCTTCAAATGGTAACAAAAGCTTAAACAAGTAAAGACTTTAACAAAAAATTCAAAATGTCCAGAAAAACTCAAAATGTATGGAATTGAAATCCCAATTAATAAAATCTCAAGAAGAGGTCGAAATTTCAATAGAAACTAAAAAAAAATTATAGAGATTAATTGAGTTTGAAACTCAAAGTTCAAACTCAGAATTTTCACAAACTTTCAAATGGTATTTGACATTTGCTTGAATCCTAAAAATTACAAGAAAAGTTTCGAAATTCAAGTTAAAATTTTAGGAATAAATCTTGTAAATAAATAATTTAGTTTTTTAATAATTTTATATTTTAAAATGGATTTTCGAAATCAGTTACAAAATTTTAACTTTTTCTGAGAATTGATTTATTTTAAAAATGTGTTCAAGTGTCATTTTATTTTTTAAATGAATTTTGAATTTTCGTCTAAGGGCCACTTCAAATCTCTAAGACATTTTTTTAATTGAAAACGTGAAACTCATATGAAAAAAATCAAAATATTTAAAAAAGGTACAATTTTGAAAAGAGTCAAAATTTCTGAAAAGTTCGTACTTAAGATTCTTAAAAATAGCAAAATTCTGAAAAATTTCAAAATTTTGGAAGAGTTGTTTTTAAAAAATTAAAAGATTTGAACATGGTGGGACATTTTAAAAAGCTAGAAGCTTTTAGAATAGTTAAACACTTTGAAAAAAGGTGAAGATAAATTTCCAAAAATAAACAAAATTTTGGAAAAGTCTTCATTTTAAAGAAACGTCAAACTTATTAAAAAAGTTTCAATCAGCAAAGTCTAAATATTAAAAATAAAAATTTTGAAATTTTAAATATATAATAGAAATTTTGAAAAGATATAATATTTTTTAAATAAAAATTTAGAAGGAACGTACTGGTCCTTGGTTATCTTTAAAAATTAAAATACAAATTTTGACCCCTGAAAACGAGAAAGACAAAAAACACAACAAGTCTCCCTGAAGATGATAGTTTGGCTATCTAAATGCGTTAGATCAACCTTTGTTGTGTTTTTTAATTTTTCTTGGTTTTAGGGGACAAGATTTGTATTTCAATTTTTTTAGTCAAAATTTAGAAATGGAAATTAATAAAAAAACTTGAAATTTTGAAAAATCTTTGAAATTTTCTACAAATTTAGGACATTTCACCTTTTTCTTAAAGTTTTGACCTTTTAGTTTTTTATTTTTTTCAAAAATTTTAAAACAGTCGACGTTTTTAAAAAATGTTTAAATGGCAAAAACCTTTTCAAAACAATTTAAATTTTGAAAGAAATCAAATGTTGGAAAAAATAAAATTTTAAAAATTACTCCAGCTCAAAAAAAGTCAAAATTTTAAAAAAAGTTTATATTTGAAAGAGTTGACATTTTTCAAAAAACGAAGCAAATTTTCAGGAAAAGAAATATTTTTAAAAAATATTAAAATATTTCGAAAGAGAAAAAATATTTGAGAACCTAAATTTTGAAAAATTTTTAAAGGCTCGCGAAAGTTTCAGATCTTTCAGAAATTTCACCTTTTTTAAAATTTGCAATATTTTTGAAGAGATCAATATCAAAGTTTGGATTTTTCCAAATTTTTGTTTTTGATATTATTGACATTGACAAGTTTAATATTTTCTGTAAATAGTTTCTTGTTTGGTTAAATCGTGTTTTTTGAAATTGTCAAGTTTTTTGAAACTAGACCATTAAAATTTTATTTTTTTCCCAAATTTGGCTTCTTTCAAAATTTATATTTTTTCAAAAATTTTGGCTTACCCAAAAGTGAATTTCAACTTTTGTTTGAAATTCTTGACTTTTTTAATCTCCACTTTATTGACATTTTGGTCTAGTTTTTAAAATTTTAACATTTTTTAAAAACGTCGACTGTTTTAAAATTTTTGAAAAAAATAAAAAACTAAAAGGTCGAAACTTTAAGAAAAAGGTGGAACGTCCTAAATTATTACAAGAAGTAAACATTTTATAAAATAAAAGAAAGTACAAACTTTTGCCTTTTTTAGAAAATCAAAGCTTTGAAAAAACTCGACAAAATAGTTTAAGTTTTCAAAAAGGCTAAAATTTGGAAAAAGTTGAAATTTTACGTCAGGTTTTCAAAACAAATTAAAATCCATTGAGAGAGTTTAAAGTTTCGAAACAAATGAAAATTTGCAATCAAGTTAACCATTTATTTGAGGTAAAGTATTCAAAAGGGTAAAATTCTCAAAAATAATTTCAAAATATTAAAAGGAAAAGCGAAATTAAAAAGTCCAAATTTTGAATCCAAAGCGATACTTTGTGTTTCGCTAATTGAGGGCAGATACTTCCTCAAAGAGAATAGGTGGAAAGTAGACGGCAACGACATATCAAAAAAGAATGTTCATTTTATCTCATTTGGAAATTTTTTAGAGACAGTTCAC
Source organism: Dastarcus helophoroides (assembly GCA_028583605.1). Lineage (NCBI taxonomy): Eukaryota > Metazoa > Arthropoda > Insecta > Coleoptera > Bothrideridae > Dastarcus > Dastarcus helophoroides. Next base: position 16,973,326 of record CM053329.1, read on the forward strand.
GTATCTATGTAATTAAACGACAATGTCTTTATTGTGAAAATTAAAAAAAAATGAACATTTGAAAGTATCGAAATATCAAAAATTAGAAGAAACTCATTGAGGGCAGATATTTGCTCAGAGAGAATAGGTGGAGCGCAGACGGCAACGGCAGGTTTTAATAGAGTCTTTATTTTATCTCGATTGGGAATTTTATGAACGCAGTCCACGTATACAGGTAACGAAGCGACGAAGTCTTTACTGTGAAAATTTCACCAAATATGAAATTTATAAGTGTCTTAATGTCAAAAGTTTGAAGAAACTTATTTGTTTCAAGTTAAATCTACTTGCAAATGTCAAAGCTATCCATCAAAAAGATTCCAAGTTTTAAAAAAAGTCAAAATTTTGCAATCAAATTAAACTTGTTTCTTTTAGAATGAGATATTCAAAAGAGTTGAAAGTAAAATAAATCGAAATATTAAAACGAAGAACGAAACTAAAACGTCAAAATTTTTGAAAACAAAACGATAACCTTGGCTTTCGAATTAGGGCAGATATCTCCTCAAAAAAAGATCGGTGGAGCGTAGACGGCAACGACAGGACAAAACAAAAAGTTCATTTTATCTCGTTTAAAAATTTTATAAGCACAGTGTACGTATTTAGGTAGCAAAGCAAGAAAATCTTGACTATGGAAATTTTTAAAAAATGTGAAAATTTAAAAATGCCAAAGTTTTAAAAAAACTTATTTTTGTTTTAAGTTAGCTCCGCTCGTTAATGTCAAAGCTGTCTATTAAAAAGATTCCAAACTTTAAAAAAAGTCGAAATTTACAATTAAATTAAACTTGTTTTTTTTTAGAATAAGATATTTAAAAAGGTGAAATGTAAAAAAATTGAAATATTAAAACAAAGAGCAAAACTAATGAGCTCAACTTTCTAAATCAAAACGATAATCCTGGCTACTGAATTGAGGGAGATATCTCCTCAAAGAAAGGTCGGTGGAGCGTAGACGGCAACGACAGGACAAAATAAAGAGTTCATTGTATCTCGTTTAAAAATTTTATGAACACAGTACACATATTTAGGTAGCGAAGCAACAAAGTCTTTGCTGCGAAAATTTTTAAAAAATGTGGAAATTTTAAAATGTCGAAGTTTTGAAAAACCTTATTTTTGTTTTAAATAAATCCACTTGCAAAGATTAAAGCTATCAATAAAAAAGAGTCCAATTTTTGAAAAAAGTCAAAATTTTGCAATCAAATTAAACTTGTTCCTTTTAGAATCAGATATTCAAAAGAGTTGAAAGTAAAATAAATTGAAATATTGAAACGAAGAGCGAAACTAAAACGTCAAAATTTTTGAAAACAAAACGATAACTTTGGCTTTGGAATTAGGGCAGATATCTCCTCAAAAAAAGATCGGTGGAGCGTAGACGGCAACGACAGGACAAAACAAAAAGTTCATTTTATCTCGTTTAAAAATTTTATAAGCACAGTGTACGTATTTAGGTAGCGAAGCAAGAAAATCTTGACTGGAAATTTTTAAAAAATGTGAAAATTTAAAAATGCCAAAGTTTTGAAAAATCTTATTTTTTTTAAGTTAGCTCCGCTCGTTAATGTCCAAGCTGTCTATTAAAAAGATTGCAAACTTTTAAAAAAGTCGAAATTTACAATTAAATTAAACTTGTTTTTGTTAGAATAAGATATTTAAAAAGGTGAAATGTAAAAAAATTGAAATATTAAAACAAAAAGCAAAACTAATGAGCTCAACTTTCTAAATCAAAACGATAATCCTGGCTACTGAATTGAGGGAGATATCTCCTCAAAGAAAGGTCGGTGGAGCGTAGACGGCAACGACAGGACAAAATAAAGAGTTCATTGTATCTCGTTTAAAAATTTTATGAACACAGTGCACGTATTTAGGTAGCGAAGCAACAAAGTCTTTGCTGCGAAAATTTTCAAAAAATGTGGAAATTTTAAAATGTCGAAGTTTTGAAAAACCTTATTTTTGTTTTAAATAAATTCACTTGCAAAGATTAAAGCTATCAATAAAAAAGAGTCCAAGTTTTGAAAAAAGTCAAAATTTTGCAATCAAATTAAACTTGTTCCTTTTAGAATCAGATATTCAAAAGAGTTGAAAGTAAAATAAATTGAAATATTGAAACGAAGAGCGAAACTAAAACGTCAAAATTTTTGAAAACAAAACGATAACCTTGGCTTTCGAATTAGGGCAGATATCTCCTCAAAAAAAGATCGGTGGAGCGTAGACGGCAACGACAGGACAAAACAAAGAGTTCATTTTATCTCGTTTAAAAATTTTATAAGCACAGTGTACGTATTTAGGTAGCAAAGCAAGAAAATCTTGACTGGAAATTTTTAAAAAATGTGAAAATTTAAAAATGCCAAAATTTTGAAAAAACTTATTTTTGTTTTAAGTTAGCTCCACTCGGTAATGTCAAAGCAGTCTATTAAAAAGATTCCAAACTTTTAAAAAAGTCAAAATTTACAATTAAATTAAACTTGTTTTTTTTAGAATAAGATATTTAAAAAGGTGAAATGTAAAAAAATTGAAATATTAAAACGAAGAGCGAAACTAATGGGTTCAAATTTTTAAAGCAAAACGATAACCCCGGCTACAGAATTAAAGGAGATATCGCCTCAAAGAAAGGTCGGTGGGGCGTAGACGGCAACGATAGGGCAAATTAAAGGGTCCATTTTATCTCACTTAAAAATTTTATAAACACCCTTTACGTATTTGAGTAGTGAAACGACGAAGTTTACTGTAAAGATCTTTAAAAAAATGTAGAAATTTGAACATGTCAAAATTTTGAAAAAACACATTTTAGTTTTAGGTTAATTTTATACAAAGGTCAAAGCTAACTATCAGAAATTTCCAAGTTTTAAAAAAAGTTGAAATTTGAAATCAAATTAAATTTGTTTCTTTTAGAATGAGACATTCAAAAAAGTCAAAAAAATGAAATAATGAAACGAAGAGCGAAACTAAAGGGTACAAATTTTTAAAGCCAAACGATTCGGAATTAGGGCAGATATCTCCCCAAAGAAATATCGGTGAAGCGTAGACGGCAACGGCAGGACAAATAAGAGAGTCCATTTTATCTCGCTTGGAAATTTTATAACGCAGTTGGTGTATTTGGGTGAGCGTTTGGGGTGACATTAGTTGATCTTATTTAACAATTTTTTTTGCAAATAGGGGTCCCCCAAGACACGGTGCTCGTAGCATTTGCTAACCCTTGCGACGTGATTCATCCTGATGTTGCTTATATTTTTATAGGTGTCCAATTACAAATTAAAATCAAAGTTAACCAATGGGTGCATCCTTACTAAAAAATTACCACAACCTTGAGCTACATCGGTGTCGTTTTTGGTAAGATGATCTGCGTAATCTAGTTGAAAAGCGTTTCAACCGTCGAACCCAACCAACATGAATAAATAAACCATAAATCCGTGCTAAGTAAATTGAAGCAAGAGCTTTTAATTGGAGGTGCAATCGGATTCATTAGATGAATTTCTCTCTAATTATCTTCTCTATAATCTCATTAACGCACGCCGAATTCAATTGTTGGAAAAGGAAGAGATTAGCGAATCCGGCCGCCGCCGACGGGCTAAAAACTGCTTTTGCGGGAAAGACGGAAGCGAAGCTCCACTCCCAACAGGTGCTTCCCAACGACCGACAAAGCTTTGTGGTGCACGGAGTTCAAGGTGACACGCGCCGGATGTTTAGCTTCGTGTTTTTAAAACGAGTCGGTGCACAACCCTACCGCAATGGCTGTAGAGAATATTCACAAACTGTTGCTGGGAAATGTTTTCAAAGCAATAAACCCGGTGAAAATACTTGCTTTCATTTGCGAATTAACCGTTTATATTTAATATCCTTTTAAAAGTTCCGACCGCGCGGTCAGAAATTAAATTGCTCTCTGTTTTTGTTTGCGTTCCGGCGGTCTTTGAGCTTTGATTTTAATTTCTAATTGGACACCTATAAATATAAGGGGGATGTTATTTGAGCCAATGCTCTTAAATCTAACGTGACAGATATTTTTCAGAATAAATTCAAACTTTTTTTTTCATTTTCCATTAAATTTCCATACACGGTGTTATTAAGCAAAAATATTTAAATTGAAAAATCTCTCCTACTATTTTAATTGGCAAAATAGTAAAACTCGAAAACTTTTGTTAAAATGTAATTTATATTTTCATTTTCCATTCATTTACCATAAATGGTTTTATTAAGCAAAAATATTTAAATTGAAAATTTTCTTCTATTATGGTGAAATAGACTGGTCCCTGGTTATCTTCAACAACTGACATACAAATCTTGTCCCCTAAAGCCAAAGACGATTAAAAAACACAACTGTTGCTTTTAAGCATCTGTTGCTTTAGAGCAATTTTTGTGTTTTTAACTTTTATTGGTTTCAGGAGACAAGATTTGTATATCAATACTTCTATTTATAACTATTAAACTTTATTAACCGGTGTTAGCAAATATTTATTGAAACATTGTAATTTTTTAATGTGTTGCTTTTTATTCGTTAATAAAGTTAAATAGTAATAAATATTAAAGAATTCCACAAAGTAAGGGTTGGAAATGTCAATTAATTCTTCTATTACAACTATGTTATACAAATGTCTGAAACTTGGCACCTTATTTTGGTAGAGTTGAAACAAAAATTGGACGACTTTTTGCAAAAGGAAACCAACTTTTAAAAACAGGTAATTAAAAAATTGACAGTTAGTCTGACCCTAATTTATAAGGTATCAGTACAGATACACATTGACTAGTTAATAACATATTTTAACTCAAATTATGTATAGTAAAATGTAGTTAAAACTAATTCTTGTAGGCGACATGCTCTTATGTTAACAGTTTATGTACTGTGATGAGCAGCCGTTTGTGACCATAACCAGGTCAAGTCGATTAAATGTGATGCGCGACCAAAACCAGTGATGGTATATAGTTTCTCAAAATTGTCGAATTTTGCTCATCTTTAAAAATTTTCAAAGAATAATTTACTTTCGATTTTCGGACCCAATTTGTCTACTTTGTGTTTAAAATTATTTTATTCCAATAAATTGTAACCCCAGCTCGTAGAGTCGACAGGGAAGTGTTATCAAATTCAAACAACAATTGACCTCAACTTTTTATTACAATTGAACAAAAAATAAATCAACAAAATTTTAAGTTGGTGATTTTCAAGTGTTCTTCAACATAATACAACAAAATAAAAGTGAACCTGTTTGTTTCAACTTGTTTAAATGTGCCGGACACAGATCTGAGAGACATATTTCTTTAGAAAATTAAGAGAATTCATTAAGCACAAGTAATCTGACATTCTTTGTCTAACACTTTCGCTCGTATATGGTGCGTCGGTTATTAATTTCCCAAAGTTTATTTTAACCCTAATAATTGCAATATTTTCCCCAGCTAAGCCATTTAGTTTGTACTCGAAGGTTTTCAAACCAAATGCCTGATTTTCGGTGAAAGTTCGCTGGTTAGTTTGTACACAGAGGTTCTCAAACTATTTTCAGGTGTCTGTCTTTTATTCCCCAATTCTTGTGTCTTTTTATCGCTTCTTAATTCAAGCATACCTCACATACAGGCTGTCAAGTAAGAGCGTGGTCGACTTTACCGACAGTTAATGAAAGATTTTGCTCTAATTCCTTCGCGAGCTGACACAGGGAAGGTCCTTGATGCATTGTCAACAAAGGTTCAGTTGTCGTTGATTTTTTGAAAGAGAATCACGTTAAACGCCATGCTAAGTACGCGTCGCGCTACGAGGCTGTGTTCCTTTGCATCCACCCGAAAGGTCCCAAAATGTCGCAATCAGCGGCTGCTAAATATATGAGAAAGTCGAAGGCATTTGTACAGAAGTGGATACAGCGATATAAAGTGGCTAAAAATGTCGATGATTTACCAGAACGTGGTTCGATAGAAAAAGTGAACAAAAAAGATGAAAAAAGAATAGTGAATCTGTTTTCGCCGAATCCTGCTTTAACACTGCGGCAAGGACAAGCAAAATTAATGGCAAAAGATTTAGATATATCCTACGAAACTATCCGAACCCTTCTTCGTACTCATGATCTGAAATGGCGCAACACAATGAAGAAGCCTCTGTTGACTGAAGAACATGTGACAAAGCGACTCGCTTGGGCGCATGAGAATATTGATAGAGATTTTGAAAATGTCATTTTTACTGATGAATGTTGTCGCGTTCTGTCCTCACGCGAGCCTGGTCAACTTCCACCAATAGGCTTGTTCAGCGGACCGTAAAACATGGAATAAAGGTGCATCTTTGGGACTGACAACCTAAATGCCGAGAAAATGATAAAAATCTACAAAAAGGCTTTACTGCCATCTGCCAAACGATGATTCATCACAAAAAATGAAGATTGAATTCTGCAGGAGGACAACGGTCCTAAACACCGCAGCAAGCTCTGTACTCAGTGGAAGACTCAATCTGGCATCGTTACATTGGATTGGCCGTCGCCGTCGCCCGATGCAAACCCTATTGAAAATGTGTAGGCATATATTAAACAGAAGCTTCGTGGAAGACGCACATACACTTTGAAACAGTTGTCTTACGAAATTCGTCGGATCTGGAGATCCTTGCCACTAGAATACGCCGTCAAATTAGTAGAAAGCATGCCTCGGAGATGCCAGGCAATTATCGACGCCGGTGGTGACTGGACACATTATTGACCGAATTGCATCATTGTTTGTAATGTGTACAATGTATATAAAAATATGAGTTTCATAAAATAATTTTTTTTATAAATTAACACGACCACGCTCTTACTTGACAGACTGTAGCATACAGTTTTCTGTTAAAGCTTTGAGCTAACAATATCCAAAGGATAATGCTACGAGAAAATGGAGCTCAAGCTTGAAAATTTATAAATGTTGATTCAATTTAACAGATCTCTCGTTCTCTCACTCTTTCCTCCTTTCCTTTGTTAACTTGTTCCTTTGTTTGTTTTTCTGTTTTTCTCATACCAAACTAAATTACTCGAACCTAAACCAGTGTCATAAAATAGACTAGAAATATTGTTCAGATTTCGTAGAAACTTTCTGAGCAGAATTTTCCCTTCCAACACTACATCTACTTCTTCGGCTACTAGTCTAATAGAAGGGGCGTTTTCTGGCTTAGTGGCTAAGCTTGACTTAGCACAAAAAAAAAACATTTTAATTAAAGTAAGAAACTGGCAAAAAGTTCTCATTTCTTTCATCAAAACATCTCCCTAACGAGAGCTGATGCTGATACTGCTCGTTCACCTACGTTAGTACTCCCCATTTGTCAACAGATCTATAAGGCTCTCTTTGGGCCAAATTGTCTTGTCCTATATTTTTGAAATTTAGGCAACCTACGAAGGAGAATCTGCGAATGAGGTAGCACTAGGCGAATACACCAAAACAAGAACTAGGTAAGAGCTCATTGTGCTTATGCTTCTTGGATGTTAAGATGTACAATGCCCACGTTTCTAGAACTTGCAGAACATCAACAGTAAAACTCAAATATATGTGTCTGCTGCCAGTTGCCGGGCCTTTGTAGTGATGGGTATAAATTAGTTTGGAACCCCTGGAAACTCAGCTTCCAACAGCAGAACACTAACATCAACCTTAAGGAAATGAAAATGTTTGTATGAAGCGAATGCGCCTTATTTCCTTGTCTTTGTCTTGTCTTTGTATTTTTATTTTGTTTTATTTGTTTTTTTTTTGAAACTGAGACTGATAGTTGCACCAGTCAGCGGTAGGGTTCTTGGTCCTATAATAATTTTCTAACGACGACTTTCTCATTCATTCTGTTGTTGAGAAATTTTAAATTCCTTTCTCTTTTTTTTGTACGCCCCCCAACCCTATATTGGTCGAAATTAGGAACAAGTATTTTCTCAAATTTTAGGAAAAGTTAATTAAATCCTATAAGAGCGAAAAACCATCAAACAAAATCATTAGACAATTTAAATTTACTTGCCCATTTTTTTTCGGTAGCAAACATCACACAAATGGCACTGGAACTTCACGTTGAACAAAAATTGTTTTTTTTTGTGTTCATTCTCGTTAATTAGCACAAACAGAAGCAGTTTTTTTTTTTAAACTCTCGTATGTCGTACTCGTTTTTATAAGTCCGGAAGTTGAACATAATTTCTAAACTAATTTCATCGAAGTTCAGTATTTGACTACTCTGTAAATTTCTTTAGAGTGTTTTATCTTTTATTCCCCTACCCTTACCTTCTGGGGACCGAAAGATATCCTCTGCATCACGCTAGAGGGCATGGGGATACCGAATTTCTACAACTTTCAATATTTCTAATCCAAATTAACCCTTTAATAAATTTTAAAAAAACATCTAAATTCTGGAAAGTGGCAATTTTCAGGGAAGGTTCAAATTTTAAAAAGCTCTCTAAATTTTGAAATATAATCTAGATCTGGAAAAAATAACAGCCTTTCACAAAAAACATATTTTCAAAAAGATTAAAAAAATTAAAATTTTGAAAAAAGTGCATTTCAAAGAATATTCCAGACTTTCAAAAGAAGTATAATTGGGAGGTAATATTTGTTTGACCTGTCAAATTCTTCTATTTTTTAAGAATTTTGCTTCTAAATATGAAAAAAATTCAAAGATCTAGAAAAAGTCAAAATGCAAAATTTAAAAATTTGGGAAAGAATTTAAGTTATAGCTTTCCAAAAATTAATCCTATTCTCCCAAATTACTGTTATCTATTTGGGATTTTGGAAGGGCTTGAAACTCACTTAACCTCTCAGAGTAATTATACTAACTTTAACTATCGACTTTGCAGACCTGAAATTTGGAAAATTCATTTCACCAGTTTTATCGATTGTAAATTTGGCCGATTTAAAATTTACCCGCTTTTAAGTTTGGGACGCAATATAACATTAGTAGGAAGGCCCATGTCTCTACTGCTTTCATAAATTAAAGGAAATAAATAGAAAACCTGAAACATATTTTATTTATTTATTTACATTAACTGTGATACCAATAATTAATATTTTATTAATTACAGTATACTCGGCATTTTATTGGGAGAATCTCAGTTAAAATATTGTTATTCCTCGCCTTGATGGTGTACCTGTATTGTCCCAATTTTCCAACGAATCATCGTGTCATCTCCACATACTCAGCACAATTTAGTGATCTAAAAAAATGGTAAAAAATTTATAGCTCTAAATACATTTTTGTAACATTTTGGTGAAATTTTTGACAAATGTCGACATTTTAAAAGATGGTCTTCTAAAAAGTTGAAACTTTGGAGAATGCTGAAATTTGGGAACAAATGAAATTTTCAAAAAATTTGAAACAAAGGCAGAAAGTTCTAAAAATTCCAAATTTTCAGGAGGAGACTAAAATTTGAAAATTGACAAAATTTTCAAGAAAAGCTTCAATTTTAAGTCAAAAATTTAAAGGCCCAAGTTACTGAAAAAAAGTCGAAATTTTTAAAAATGTCTGAAATGTCATAGACAGTTACAATTTCCAAAAAAGAATATAACGATTTTCAAAAATAGGTCAAAATTTTGAAAAAATTGTCATCATGTTGGAAATGTTGACATTTTCAAAAAATTCAAGAGTTCGGAAAAATTACCGACATTTTTAAAAACAATTCAAATTCTTTCTAAAAGGGCGAAATTTAAAAAAAATTGAGATATTTTTGGTCAAATCTTCAAAGTTTTTGAAACTTTTAAATATACTGAAGAAACGTCAAAAATAATAGAAAAGTCAAAATTTTCAAAAAAGCCGAAATTTTGAATAGTTGGATTTTCAAAAAAGTTGAACGTTCTTAAAAAAAGTCAACATTTTTGAACGATAATTTTTATAAAAAGCTACAAATTTTCAAGAAATGCTGAAAAGTAAAATAATAGTGAAAACAAATCGAAATTTTACAAAAACAACAAAATTTTGAACAAAACGAAATATTAAAAAAAATTGTTATTTTAAAAAATAGTCGAAATTTTGCAAAAATGCCCCTTGGAAAAGCCAAAAATTTAGAAATAGGCAAAACTTTCAAAGAATTACGACCTATTCGCCAAAATTTTAGGATGGAAACTTATGAAAAATTAAAATTTTTGAAAAAAGTCCAAATTTGGCTAAAATTTTAAAATTTTTACAATAATTCAAAATATTACAAAATATTCAAAAAGTCCAAAAAAAGACAAAATTTCAAAGAAAATCTAAATTTTCAAAAAAAAACGGAAGTTTGCGAAAATTATGAAATTTTGAAAAAAAACAAAATTTAAAAAATTACGCTGTCCCAAAAAAATTTGAAATTTTGAAAAATAGTTGCTGAAATTTTCAGTCCAACTTTTAGGGTTGAAACTTGCAAAAATATTAGAATTTTGAAAAAAGTCAAGAAATTTGAAAACACTTAAAAAATTTTAAGTATGAATAAAAAAACTTGAAAAATCTTCAAGTTTTAAAACAAGTAGAAATTTGTTTTGAAATTTGAAAAAATGTTAAAATTATTCAAAATCATTCGAAATTTAATTAAAAAAAATGAAAACTTGAGAAATAGTCTAAAATTTCCAAACTTGGTCAAAATACTACAGAAAGGTCCAAATTGAAAAAAATTCAACTATTTTAAAATTTTTAAAGAAAGCCTAAATTTTTAAGGGTGTAAATCATTAGAAAAGTTAAAATTTAAAAAAATTGACATTTTAAAAACAAATAAAAAATTTTCTGAAGAGTAGGAACTTAAAAAATTCAAGTTTTCAAAAAAGTAGATATTTTGAAAAAAGCTGAAATATTTAAGTCTTAAAAAGTTCAAGTTTAAGTCTAAATTTTTAAATAAAATCGAAATTTTTAAAAATCAAACCTTGTTTTATTTTATAATACTGATAACTAAAAAATTTTAACTTTTTTAAGATCCAAGTTCGTCATGTACATTTTTAGACAAGAATGAATTCAATTATCACTGTTCTACAAATTAATTGTAGAAAAATAACAATCATTCACCATAACATTCGAGAATATAATCTATTTAGTAAAGAGGTTTTTAATGAAACATTGCACAGAAGAAAAAATCACAATAAACGGTATTCTGCCCTGCCAAGCAAGATGATCATCTACATATTTGATAGTTTTGAGTAATTTATGACAATTTTTTGGCAGAACTAATTTTTTTGTTATGAAAAGAGCCAGTTTACCTTCCATCATAGTTTCCTTTTCCTGCAGAATGTAACATTCTTTTTGCAACATTCTTCTTTCACAAGGGTTCCTGCAAAGCGAGCAAAATGGGCTAAGCTCTGTCTTACAGTGCATCTTGTAGAAAATCTGGACAATTGCTGAATACTCTGTTTTATACATTGACAGCAAATCTGCTCTGAAGGCCAAACTGATAGGCAGCATGTACATTTTTGTCTGACCAATGTGTATGTTGTGACTGCAAACAAATTATTTATTTCAGTGTAAGACATTTTAATACTTAAGTTACAAAACTTCAACAGATTAAATAATCAAACACATATGTTTCGTAATAGAAGTAGTAAAAAAAAAACAATCTACTGACTTAGTTAATCATTTAGAGAGATTGAAAAGCTGTTCATATTTACTTACTGCAAAGTAAAGTAAAATACCAGCACTGGTAAAATAACATTCATCTGTACACAGCACTTTGTCACTTTGTTGTTGACTTTAAAACCAGTAAACAAGTTGAAACAATCAAGAAGACTGGAAAAATCGGCTGATTCTAAAGCTTGAACTTTACTTGGGGAAACCTCCAACCGGCTTTCACTGATTCTTGTCCTTGCGTTGTGTTGCTCCAATTCAACTAAATTTATCAGATGCCTTGCTTATTAGATTGTTCAGTTGGTGTCGCAGTATCACAGGCCCGGTATCGCGAACACAAATCGGATCTAGTTGCAGCCGCATCCAGCCGTTCTGTGATGAAAAGGGCTTAAAATTTAACCTCCAAATTTATGTAATTAATTTGACAGATGAAAGTAGGAAATATGACAACGTAGCTTTTGTTATTCAACGTTCGAACTGAGTGCCTCTCGGTTAAATAATCTACTGGTCCAGTGGCGTGGCACAAAGGCAATTTTAAGGGTAATTGCTCCGATTCTTAAATGTTGAATAAAAAAATTATTTTTTCGATTTTCTATCTTTACTAAGCCTCCCGAATGCGTGGTTAAAATTAATGACATTATGACTGAATCACCCTGTATACAGTTTCAGTTTGTTAATAATTAGGTGAATCTAAGGCAATCCATTTCGCATATTGTATCTGTAACCTACAATATTCGCGACAAAGGATCCTTAAAGTGCATATCAAACTGCAAACCCCTTTTGAATAATGTCGTCCCTTTATCTTGCAAGTTTTACTTCGATAATTTAAATTTAAATAACTTACAATTGTACGTGTTTATAAGGGCGTTTTTTTGAACGTCAAATTCCTCCAGTATACCACCACATGGTCTTGCCGAGAGATTTGCTACGGTCTCCGTTATTGACACTTACCCTTATTTATTACTCTACTTTTCAGCGGTCCTTCAAAACTAACATGTTATTTTACTCAGTTTAGGTAATTAAACTTGAAACAAACCAGGCCTAACAAATAACTCTTATCTAGGGTGGGTGCACCAATAATAAACCATTTAAGAGACATTTTGAAACAAAATTCGATAAGGTAACTCAATTATTAGATCAATCATTATAAAAAAATATCATCACCATATCATCATATAGTTTATTCCGATTTTTTTTCTAACCATTAGGTTTATTTTTATTCAAAAGTGAATGTGGCAAGTCTCAATGTGCCTAAGGTGGACCAGATTGTACTAGTAATAGACCAGGTATTGTGCCAATAGTAGACCAGTAAATAAAGTGAATGAATGTTTTTAATGAAGAATAACTTTATTTTTAATAATATTGAACTTAATTAAGTTTATGCTAAGTAATCATCACAACATTCCCAGAAAAATATTCCCTTTCATACTTAACAATTACGTAATCGCCTTTCTTTGGTTTTTGGGTGATCTTCAAAGATTTATGAACAAAGAAAAGTACATTCTCATCATCAGAATCTGAATAAATTCTTAATAGTTTTATTATTGTTTTGGAGAGGTTGCTTTTTTTCATCTGAATCTGTTTCCTGTTTCCTATTCTTTTTTGATTTTTTTCTCTATTCGTTGCCTTCAGAGCTTTTCTTTCTTTTTTTTATTTCTTGATCTTTTTTTCTCTTTCCAATATTTCATCCATTTGCTGCTGTCTACTGCATCAGGCGGGCAAATCTCACGCTTTTTCTGGTTGCCTTTAATTGGAGATTCAGACGGCCACACAATTACTGCTACAAATGCTGGACTTATTGGTTGAAAATTTTTTCTTCTTTTTTACCATCGCTATTATCCAGGATTTAAGCAATACTTCTTCTTGTACGGTCAATATGGTTGGAGGTCCCATTTTTCTCTTCAAGGGTATTTCAGTTTCATTTTATTTATAATTGTTGGGTGAGAAATATTTTGTGGGGAGAATTTTCGGTACGTTCCTCTCACTTTGGCACCTTTGTTTATTTCTTCTATTGATTTGATGACGTCTTCCTCTTTATATCTGAAAAACGTGCTTTTCGGTGGCACAGGGTCTGTGTATAAAGTATAAGTGGTAAATTATTGAAACAAATTCATAGTATAGATATCACCACTATTATACCACTGGTCCACGACTGGAACATTGTGAATTTTTGAAGAGTTTGTTATAATATTTTACTAGGACATCATACGTGAATATGAATGTAATAGAAAAACTAAAAAAAAAATATTACACAGCTTAATCACCAGTTTTTGACCAAATGGAATATTACTGGAAATCCATAGAATTTGTGCTCCATTAGTTTTCCAAAGACAATTATCGATTTAAATTAGTATTTTCTGAGAAAATAATATGTAATATTATTGATATATGTATTATAATATCCATTTAAAACGAAAATAGCGTACAAAAATTCATGTAAACAAAGATTTAAAAGGATTAAAATACCGTCGTACGCGCGCTTAGTAGAATGGTCACCCAGAACAAAGTGAACGAATCACGTTTTGGAATAGGTAGTTTTAACCCGTGTAGATAGCGCTTGCATCACTTTTAGTGATAATTACATGATTGGCAGAAGTACGCTAAAGCTACCTATCGCAGAAAAATTGGCGAAAAATTTAAAAGAAACTTAATATTTATATCTGAAGTTTAAAATGATGTACTACTGGTTCCTGGTGTGGGACTAGTTGACCCACCCTTATTTGTGAACGCTAAGAAATCTGTTTCTCACGCAAAACGTTATGTTACAAAGAATTTTTATAATACAGTATTTGTAGATTTAATATTTCCAAGAAAAATTGAATAAAATTTAATTAAATAAAACAAACGAGGAAATAGAACAGTTTAGTAGAACTCGACTCACCACAGTACCTATAAATAGAACACGCAATATACTTAAAAATACGCAAGATCGACAGCGAGGTTCGCTGTCGCTCTCGCTGTCCGCTACGCCTAAGGCCTGCATCCTAGATCACTGAACTACTCTAGCTCATGCCCTTGAAAGCTAAACTCGCCTGATAATCTAACCCTTGCTTTGAAGTTAGATTGAATATGCAAAAATGTGTACACTATAATTGTTTAAATTGTGTTTTAATTTGATTATTATTATTTCTGTTTACTCCAAAAGTTGAGTATATCAGAAGAAAAAACCGCTGGCAAATTACGGGCAGAAATAAAAGACGACAGGATTGAAATATAAATCAAGGCTGCATAATAAAGACGCTCTCACGTACATAACATTGCCTGCACATTGCAAACGGCAGTGACAACAAGAAGTAGTAATATTTGGTCAAGCGTGTGGCGACGTTGTTATATTTTTAAATAACATTTCTTTAAATTGTAAATAAATATTTTGATTTAAGTGATACACCTACAGTTATATGTTTTAAATTTTGTATTTTTATGACCCAATTTTTTCTTGCAAAATATGAAATAGCAGAGTATATTTTTAATATTATTACAGGCTTATCGGTTCGATTGATTACACGTGTGAATTACACCACTTTATTATCAAATTAACTTGGCACACTTCAACTGAACAGTAACTCACTTATTATTTACTAATTGCTAACTCACTAACTACACTGACTTCTAACTGACTCGAGGGAAAGCTGACCGCCTTTTATAGTTTTGGCCCCGGCTTCTAGAACTTTTTGGCAGATAAGGATTATCGTTTGCCGAAATTTCTGGAACGCTTATCTGCCATTTGTTTCGTTATCGCGGCCGCTTTCCCCTTATCAGATCCTTCTAGAAACTTTTTTTATTTACTAAATTCTACAATTCTGTTCTAAATCCCAGTTCATCTATTTACATTGCGTTACAATATTATAACTAACTACGGAATAATTGTGATGAATGGATTGGATAATGTCACGAGAGATAAAGGGAAAGTTTTGAATAACAGCAGGATCAAGGTCAGCTGGTATTAATTGCCTGTTACCTAAGTTTAATGTAAGTTATATATAATTTTAGGTATGTACCCAGTAGATATCAAAATATATGTAAACAACCGTTTATTACAAAAATACCAAACTGTAACATTTGAAAAGACAAAGTAAAATCTATACATTTAACTATCAATGTTAATGTTAGCTAGCTGCGCCCATACGTCTCCAATGAATCACCCCGAATGAATGCCTCAACCCAGCCGCCGCATTTCGGTGCATTGCCAGAATTTTTACCCTCAGCTTCCTATCGTACTCGACCCCTGAGATCGTTGACCTTGGGCAGGTACTCCGAAACTCTTGTTGCTATGGTTGATAACATATATAAACATTTAAGGTTAGTTTTGGAACAATTAAATCACTTTATATTCAGTCACGTCAGAAACAATTTTATCAATGGTATTTCCTAGATTTAAGTTTTCACTCCTGTCGGCAGTCCACATGACTGCTTAATCAAATTTAATTTTATGTTGCTTTATATTTATCAATTTCTGTAAAGTAGATTAAATGAATGCATTTTAAAGAGCCGTAAATTTTTATTTTGTTAAATTCATAGCTTGATTTGTCTACACTTTTTTAAAGCTAACGACATTGGTATCTAAATTTTAGCTCTAAATATTATGGGCAAAAATAATAAACCCTCATTAGTATCAAAAAATGCTTTGAAACGCTAAAACTTTTTATTGTTTTGATGTGGAAACCCAACTGAGGAATTGATTTGTTCTATTTCTCGTTATAAATTATGAATTATTTGTCTTTCAGTTATTTGTGAACATAATACCCATCGTGTCGATCTTAAAAGATACAGAATTGCGGTGATGGTAGTAACTAGAGTCATAAACAAATTTACAACTTTTGGTGAATTAATGACTACAACATGACAATTTAATTTAAGAAAATCGCATATCATCTCTTTCAGGAGGTTGTCGCTGTCTCCCTCTGGTGGCCAATGAATGAAGTTATCACGCTCCTGACATCTCACCGTGTGCGGATGAATCTCCCAAATTGAATCCAACTGAAGCTCAGTTCAGTGCTTTAGTCCAACTGAAGCTTCCTTCGCAAAGATGGAAGAGCGGTCTAATATTTTGCCGGAGGCGCCGGGAAGCTTCAAACCGCATATTATCTTCCCGAGACGAAATTAATCATATAACAAAGAAGCTCGACATTGCACAATCGTAATTGCGATCTAAAACGCCCACATATCACTTGAAGTTTGAATATGAAAATGTTGTGTTTTCTTTGCAATTAGATCTCGTGTGATGATAAGCACGAAATCCGATGTTTTTGTTTTGATTATCTGCCGAATTAAATACACGTGTTAAATAAGTCGGATACGACAAATTGTGGTATGGCGTGCCGAGGTTATATTTAATATGTGTTAAATTCCACCTAAACTCACATTGGCCTAATCGACATGCAACCATAATTACAGCAAGACGGATATCTATGTTGAAAACCATTTCGAATAAATAGCGAATTTAAGTGGTCATTTTAAAGGACTGACAGGTTGTGGCTTATTTTATTTCTCTTCAGAAATAATGTATTAAGTACGGCAAGATGTTCTTTTTTTTATTCTCTTACAACCAGGTTATGGACGATGTAACTAAAGTCACAAAGGTCACCAGTATTGAGGTATAACTTTCCTATATTATACTGGAATCTACGGTAAGAGCCGCATACCACCAAAGTAGAAGTACCTTAAATTCAAAAATTTGTTTTTTGATGGGACGGACTGGTCCTTGGTTTTGGTGCAACGGAGAGGTCCTTGGTTATCTTTAAAAATTAAAATACAAATCTTGTCTTCTGAAACTAAAAGAGATTAAAAAACACAACAAAGGTTGCTCTAACGCGTTTTGATAACCAAGCTATCATCTTTAGAGGGATACTCTCTGAAGATCTCCCTCCTTCCGCCTTTCTCTCTCTCTCTCTCTCTCTCTCTCTCTCTCTCTCTCTCTTTCTCTCTCTCTATCTCTTTCTCTCTCTCTCTCTCTCTCTCTCTCTCTCTCTCTCTCTTTCTATCTCTCTCTCTCTTCTCTCTCTCTCTCTCCTCTCTCTCTCTCTCTCTCTCTCTCTCTCTCTCTCTCTCTCTCTCTCTCTCTCTCTCTCTCTCTCTCTCTCTCTCTCTCTCTCTCTCTCTCTCTCTCTCTCTCTCTCTTTTTATGTATTTATTATTTATAAGAGTACATATAAATACGTACTATTATAATCTAATATTAAACTAATCCCGAAACACTTTCAAAAATATTCTTTTTTCGAAATTCCGCCATTTCTCTTTATAATCATTTTTTTAATGAAAATTTCATTTTTGACAAACTTTGGACTTTTTTTAAAAATCGTTACTTTTTTCCACAAAACTAGAACTTCAACAATTCATTTTAATAATTTTTGGGGCTTTTCTGAGAAAAGAAATTCGATTTTAAGACTTACGATTTCTTCCCAAAATTGGATTTTTTTGAAATGTTCCTTCTTCACGACTTTATTCAGTAAACTCTAGTTTTTTCTCTCAAAATTGGATTTTCTTGTTAGAAATTTTGAATATTTTCTAGAGATTTTGACCTGCTTTTCAAAAACAACATTTTTTTTTCGTAATCCATTTTTCAATCATTTAGCTTATTTTTTGAAAATTCCTTTTTTAAATTCTTTTAAATTGATGAAAATTTTCCCTTTCTTCTTAACATTTGTCTTATTTTAGAATTTCAACTTGTATCTACACCAAAATCTGATTCTTTTGTACCTGGAAATGCCTATTTAAAATTAGAGTTTTTCTCGAAATTTCAATTTTCTCATATAATTTAATTATGTTTCCAAAATTGGTTTAAAATTTTAATAAGAATCTGAACATTTTACGAATAATATTTTTGGAAAACTTCAAGATTTGATCACTAAAGTAAAAATACAAATTCTGAGAGAATTGTATTTTTTTTTATTCGAATTATTCTGGAAATTGCTACTTTTTTCACAAAATTCGAGAAATTTGGTGGCGAGTCAATAAGGATCCAAAATGAAATTCGAATTCTGGAAATTTGGAATTTTTTTTCGAAATTACGACATTTTTCGAAATTTTCGGAAAGCTTCTGTTTCTATTTTAAATTCGATTCACTTTTTTCCCAAAATTGGCATATTTTACGGAATTTCCCCTTTAATCTGGAAATTCGATCCCCCAAATTTATGTAGTTCAGTTGTTACTGTTTTCAAAATTTGACTTTCGCTGAAAAATTCTCTTCAGGTCTTCAGGAAATGTAGCATTTTTTTTTCTAAATTCTTTTGAAAAAATTCTACTATTTTAAGTTGGTCTTTGCTCGAAATTTCGATGTTATTCCCAAAATTTGACTTTTTTCCCAAAGTTTGACCTTTTATTGGACCACCTGACCTTTTTCTCAAAACTTTGAAGTTTAACTTACAATTCTCTCTATCTATCGCTCTCTCTCTCTCCCCCTCTTCCCCCCTCTATCTCCCTCTCTCTCTTTCTCTTCTCTTTCCCTCTCTCCCTCTCTCCTTGCTCTCTCTCTCTCTTTCTCTCTGTCCCTCTCTCTCTCTTCTCTCTGTCTCTCTCTCTCTCTCTCTCTCTCTCTCTCTCTCTCTTCTCTCGCATCTCTCTCTTTTCTCTCTAGTCTACTCTTTTTTCTCTCTCTGGCCCTCTTTCTCTCTCCTTCTCCCTCCTTGTCTCCCTATCTCTCCCCTCTCACTTTCTCTCTTCATTTCTCTCTCTCTCTCTCTCTCTCTCTCTCTCTCTCCTCTCTCTCTTTCTCTCTGTCCCTCTCTCTCTCTCTCTCTCTCTCTCTCTCTCTCCTTGCTCTCTCTCTCTCCTTGCTCTCTCTCTCTCTCTTTCTCTCTCTCTTTTTCTCTCTCTGGCCCTCTTTCTCTCTCTCTCTCTCTCTCATCTCTCTCTCTCTCTCTCTCTTAGTGTCTCTCTTTCTCTCTCTTTATCTCTCTCTCTCTTTATCTCTCTCCTTCTTTCTCTCTATTTCTCTCTCTTTCTCTCTCCTTCTCCCTCCTTGTCTCCCTATCTCTCTCCCCTCTCACTTCTCTCTTCATTTCTCTCTCTCTCTCCCTCTCTCTCTCTCTTCCCTCTCTCTCTGAGAAGTATCTGCCTGAGAAGTATCTCTCTGAAGCTGATAGCTTGACAGTCAAAACGCATTAGAGCAACCTTTGTTGTGTTTTTTAATCTTTCTTGGTTTCAGGGGACAAGATTCGTATTTTAATTCATCCGTGAGGTCGACGGTCCTGTTTTCGATATTTTCAACTTTCTCATATCATTTTTTTGCATCTTTTTCTTTCAGTAATTGAATACTAATACTGGGTGGTTTTTTGAACCAAATATTTGGGGTTCGTGCTGTATAGAATGCTCAGAAGATACTCCATGGCGGAGAAATCCTGGCTCAGCTTCCCCTTTCTTCCTCCTGGAAGAAACCACACTTCGGATAGGGATTGTCTTCCTAAAATTATGTCTTCATTTTCTAGGAATTTCGATTTGTCTTTAAAAGTTCCAAGCTTACGTTTTTAATGGTCATTTCTGTACTAAATGTAAAGACGAAAATTTTAGGTTTTTAAGGGATCTTACCTATTTTTCAAAATTTTATCGTTTTTCTCCAAATGTTAAATTTTAACGCAGGAAGTGAAATTTCAAGATTTGGACTATTTTTATTCCGAAATTATATTTTCCATTCTCTTTTTTTTTCCAAAATTTTATACAATAGAAAATTATTTTTGATATCAATTTTGGTTTTTTAAAAGGTCAGATTTTTTCCTGTATCTCGGACCCATTTGTTTGATTTTTTGGAAACCGAAATCCGGAACTTGTCCCCTGAAACCAAGAAAGATTAAAAAAGTCAACAAACGTTCCTCTAACGCGTTTCGATAGCCAAGCTGTCATCTTCAGAGAGATACTGATTAAAAAACACAACAAACCTTGCTCTAATGCGTTTCGACAGCCAAGCTGTCATCTTCAGATTGTTCTGTATTTTAATTTCTGATGATAACCAAGGACCAGTTCGTTCCACCAAACTTTTGTTTTTTTCTTCTAAATTTGATAGCAAATTTAGGATTTTGATGATTTTGTTAATAGGTGTGACTTATATTTCGAAGTTTAGGGTTTAAACTAATTTTTTTTAAATGAATTTTAAGTTATTTCTTCAATTTTGGAATTCTACTGCAAATCAAAATGTGCACTGTTAATTTGCATATTTTTAACAAGTCACAATTTAAAAATAATTCGATATTACTCAAAATGTGCTCACATCATGTAATTTGCAAGCTAGTGGCATATTAGACTGAAGAGAAGATTTGGTAGCAGTCTTTCAAATAAAATTTGTCAAAGATGATGCTAATGGATTCAGACAAACTTACTCTCTTTTTTCAGCTCAATTACATTTATACTGTTATTTAAACGTTATTTTTTTTATTAAAAACATTAAAATCAAACAAGTCAGTGGAGAGCAAGAATCCTTAAAATGTAGTCATAATTAAAATTGGGAAAATTCAAACTATAAAAAATATATTACATATTAAACATTATTTAGAAAACTCGCACAAACTGCGATTTAGTGAAAAAAAATTATCTACAAATTTTTTCGAATTGTAGAATGTCAAATTATTATGTTTTAAGGCAATATTAAGATGACACCCATTTTAAGTAGTTTATTTTGCAATTTAAAAGTCGCTATTTTTGTACACATACTATGATCAGCAATATAATTTACAATGACAATAAATACACAGAGTTAAATCCATATAAGTTATATTAGAAAAAATCTGTCTTGTATGGGATATGAAATCTGACTTCTATGTCCAAATTATGCTTCATTCAACATTTATCTGCAACAAAAGACACTCTACGACGTTAGAAACAAATTAATAACAAGAACTTACTCTATTTGCTCTTCAGGTAGACATACAACATTCATGAAAGAATTGAAGTCGTCCTCCGTTATCTGTCGTATATTGACAGTAACGGAATTGTCAAAGGCTCCACTGGATACCAAGCGAACTGTCGCAGTCCCACACGCTATTAAATTCGTATGAATTCCTGCAAATGGAAGAGCGTTTACGTAAACGACGAAAACAAAACAAAAAAGGCGGTTACAAAATGTAAATTTTAGAAAAATTATACGCCTTCCATTCATCAACCAGAGCAACGAAAACATTCCCATTGAACGACCAAATGCGTGATTTTGCATAAATTTAACTTTCTTTCATTAAAAAATCGTCCGTTGGGCAAACAATTAAAATTACGCCTGAAAAATTATTCTTAAACTCGCGGCATTAAAAACTAATTGTTTTGCGTCTTTTCTAAGATTAAAGTTTCCAAGTTTTAAGAGCACGAGATTTGCTTTAACTAATCACAGGTAAAACTACCAACATAAATCACATTTAAGTCGTTATGACAACCAAAGAAAACTTTTAATTAGGCACCCTTTAATTTACTTTGGTTGAGGATTAAAGTATCAAACTAATAACAGATCTGCTGCTTGAGGGATTATGTCGTTCGTCATTTTCCGCTTCTATTAAAAGATCGCACACTTGAACTCTAACCTCAGAGGGAATCTGACTGACGGGGAATTAAAACGAATTTGTTCATGATGCCCCAATTACCCACTCATCTTATTTTTAGATCGATACGACCCCCGGAATTTCTTCAATGATCTCAATAATTAAAGGGATGGAATGTTCAGTATCCAAGCTGAGTCATTCCCAAATTTACTTTGCATTCACCGAAGTAATTTCCTGTGGACAAACAAAACGATAATACTAACCTGGTTTAGAGTTCAATCCACATACGGAGTCCGCCAGTTGTAGATTCGTGTTGTCTAACCCGGTGGATCCCCCGATCTGCACATAGTCATCCAATCCTCTTTTCTGACACTAAACAAACCGAAAATTTACTACCAAATTAGTCGACTAAGGGTCAAAACGATTTAAATTCATGCAATACCTGAGAGCGCACCTTGTGTATTGTCCCTGTTTCCATTTCGATGCCTCGTCCATTCACGGGGATGACGCCCACGTTAAGGGCTTCCAGTTTTACGGCCGCCGGAAACAGAGTGCTTATGCTGCAGTTGGATCTTTTTCCATAATTCCGCAATGTGTAGACGTCGTCGGTGCTTTGAAACAGTATATTACACGCTGAAATGCGAGAAGAAAGATGAAATGCGAAAGAACGAAGGTTTTTCAATTGTGCGCTACGGCGGAGGATCCAAAGAAAAATGAGACGTTGGTCGGTTGGAGGGTGAGTTATTTAGAAGGTTAAAAAGTTTGAAGCTTTGGATAAAGTTGAAAGGAAATTACAAAGCGACAGCGTATGGTGTCAGCAAAGTACATTTACATTAGTTGCGGATGGTGCTGCTTCATTTGCTAATAAAAGAAAATTAGTTACTTCTATCTCACTTATTTTAAAACGTTGTAAGCTCTGAGACCTCGAGAGATACTTGGCCCAACTTCCGCATCCATACTTGAAACTAGTTAATTGTAAAGATGGTAAGCATCCTCTTTAACATAGTGCTATCGAATGTTATTATTATTATTATTTGACAGGTGAGTGAAAGGGCCATGCTCTTGGGGTTTGTTGATTCAGTAAGGAAGTTGTGAACAAAAGCATTTTGTTAGAAAGCACTCGTTAATTGTTCTATAGCCTTTGCTACAAGTGAGAAGTGCAGCGGCGCGTTATTACCATCCATACGCGAGCAGTCCTTGCGTTGTGAACTCTTTAGAGTACACAGAAGAACTTGTCAGGTGTGGAAGTGTGATTCTTTCGAACTCATTTCTAAAACTAGTGATGTAAATGTGTCGACATTTTCAAAATAAGCTATTGATGAAGACAGGTCTTCTAAAGCAGTATTTTTAATTGTATTTGTTATTAAGATTTGGTCCTGATGTTGCGGTCTATTGTTGTGAAGAGTTCCGTTAAAATATTATTAGTCATTATAGTCAAGAAAAAATCGTGGAATGGAAAAATCTGTGTTGTGCGTTGTATTTGTCAGCAAATAGGTGAGGTTTGGTGAACGATTTCTTAAATTGCACTGAATTTAAAGAGTTTGTAACGAAAACTAACAAATTCGATGGATAGAACATACAAAATTACTATTTACATGTGGATGCAACTTTAAAGATGAATCCAACTTGAGAGGTTACTGAAAAATCTTCATTTGAAGATACAATTAGGATGAATGATGAAATAAATGTGGACAAAGTAAAGGAAGACGAAGGTCAGCCAACATTTAAAAAGTGCAACTAAGGATTTGACCTACCAAAGTGCTTGATCCAAGGCACACACTGATAGAAATTTCTCAATAAACTTACGTGTAGGATTTCTGATGAATCTTACATTAAAGCTAAAACTTGTTCCCGGCGCTGGCATCCGATATTGAACAAGAGCGACATTCTGTGAGCTGGATAAACGTCTGCTTTAACTTTCCTTTGGCCACAAAACTCACTGAACCTGGATCCCATCGGCCTAGGATGGTCCCCAGAGCTCGGGAAAAATTCCCCGTTCAATTCCCAACCGTCGACGAACTGGTAAACAATTTTTTACTAATTGATCATATTTTTAATAAACATCCACAACGAAATTTGTTATTAAAATTACTTACGGAGATGAGGCCACCATTCTCGCACGGTATATCCAGATAGTTGAACTGGAGTTGGATCTTTTGATCCGGTTCGCTGAAAATGTAGATACCGCATGCGGTTCCATCCACCGTTGTTGCTTTGTGATAGAAGTCCCCCTCTTCACCGGTCATGTGAATGCAATCTGGAAATATATACAGTATTGATCTTGGAAGAGATCAAAGATCAATGTAATCGTCAATTTTGTTTACCAAAAAATAAATGATTATTTTATATGGTTGGGTATCTCAGCAACAAAGAAATGTAAAGAAATTAAGACGGTAAAATTCTTTCGATGGGCTCTAATCTGTTTATACTAGGAGTGATTGCGAGCACTAACTTCTCTTGGGACAATCAAGTGCAGGCCATTGCCAAGTCCGCCCCTTAGAAGCTAGGCTTTCGTTTTAGAGCTAAGAAGTACTTCAGATCTTATCAGCTACTCACACTATACAAAGCTCAAATTAAGCCAACACTTGAATACTGTTTTCGCGTTTGGAGTTCAGCCCCAAAGCACACTTTAGCTCTTTTAAATTCAATTCAAAGAAGAGCGATTTGCCTAATTGATGACGAGAGTTTGACCAATTCTCTCGAAACACTAGAGCACAGGCGGATGGTTGGTGACGTGTCCCTTTTCTACAAATACTATCATGGAAGATGCTCGCAAGAACTAATAGGATTGATCCCCAAAGGGCAAGATTGTTGATGCATCCCCAAAGCACACTTTAGCTTTTTTAAATTTAATTCGAAGAAGAGGATTTGCCTAATTGATGACGAGAGTTTGACTAATTCTCTTGAAACACTAGAGCACAGGCGGATGGTTGGTGACGTGTCTTTTTTCTACAAATACTATCATGGAAGATGCTCGCAAGGACTAATAGGATTGATCCCCAAAGAGCAAGATTGTTGATGTATCTCCAAAGCACACTTTAGCTTTTTTAAATTTAATTTAAGGAAGAGAGATTTGCCTAATTGATGACGAGAGTTTGACTAATTCTCTCGAATTACTAAACCGCAGGCAAATGGTTGGTGACTTGTCTCTTTTCTACAAATACTATCATGAAAGATTCTTGCAGAAACTAATAGGATTAATACCCCAAAAGGAAGATTCTTGAGGCAGTCGAAGACAGCAAATTTCTGTGCAATTCAGCTTGACACAGTAAGAACTTTTGCCTACGAAGACCCTTTTTTCTATAAAACTTTCAAGCTATAGAACTCGTCACCAAAAGGAATTGTTTGCAAAAAATACAACCTATTCTTGTTTAAGAAGGCGGTTCATCGCCACCCATCCATGTTTCCGCATCCTACTCCCAGTGCTTTAAAGGCATAATAGGTTTACCCTTTGCAAGTGGATTAAATTTAAAAAAAAAAAAGGAAATTCATGCCACATAAGCTGGCTAACGGGGGAATGTACTAGCCTAACTGAAAAAATTACAAGTCACGACATTTGTCATCTAATTTAAACTCTTTTAAGCATAATTGCATTAGCACAATTTGTTACATTCCATCACTAAATGGAAAATGAGACAACATGGATATAATCTCAAAGGCATCTTGAAGGCTTCGTGCAAATATTTGGCCATTAAGCTGTTATCCGACGAAAGCAAACAATCTCTAGATTGTCGTTAAATGCGGACAATAAGGGCCAAGGTGTATTTGTGCCGCCTTGTGCACCTTATTACCGGTTGCACTCAACATCGTAGGTAGTTGGTCAAGGTCGTCGCTAAAACGAGAACCAACAAAACACTGTGCTGCCCCTTTAGTGAGTACGCTTCGTCTTCAGCCATAACGTTTACAGTTCCATTCACAGTTTTACGTAATTGAAAGGCAATTGTTGCATTTTAGTTAGCTTTGCGTCTTTTGTCGAAACTTAATTAGCAACTAGTCAACTCCCACGGATGATTAAATGTGGAAATGTCGAGCTAATGAAGTTAAGTGTTTTCCTTTTGGAGCACTCGGGTGGCTCGTAATGTTTTCTTTCGTTTTAAATGTAAAATAACAAGGATGTTGGGATTGTGTTACAAGTTTTTTATGTCTTGCAGCTTGACTTTAAGCTTCTAATTTCAACGTTGAAACTCGAGCAAACGGTAGAGAATAATAATTTACCTGTAACCAAATGGCGTGAAGACCTTTTATTACGAATTGCATCTGGAATATTCAGCAGCCCTTTTGATATATCACTACGTTTATGGATAGGTTCCAAAAATGACCTTGAAGTTACCTGAAACAGAAATCTAATTTACTATATATTTAAGAGAGACAACGTGGATTGTCCTTGATATTTATTTTGGATTTTACATAAATAAGTAATAACGCAGAATTTTCTACCGTTAACCTGTTATTGAGTTAGCTAAGTAACTAAAATACAGAGAATAGAAATATAATTGTAGCTTGCTTTTTTTCTAAAAGTTACTTAAATGCCCCAATTTTACCCTGAATTGGAGGAAAGACAGTCAAGAAAACTTTTCTGTGGCTTAAATAGAAAATCAGAATTGATTTTATTTATCAAACTGAAGTAAAATCAGATTTAAATTTGAGGTGAGATAGAACCAGCCTCTACTAACTAATAATAAAAAAAGTTTTAAAACAGCTAGAAAATAAACTTTTTACGTATTCAAAAGGTCAAAATAGGGACGAATAAACCCAACTTACCTTTATACCAAAATATATCGTTTGTCTGTGTAACAAGTTTAAAGTTTAATTTTTAAAAAAATATATACTTCTGCGCTATTCAGAAACGCGTCAACCAATTTTAATGAAATTTGTTACCTGGACGCTTTTAAAAATGTCACTACTGTTAGTTGTTAAATAAATTCAGAAGCTTGAAATGAAATTTTACCCCAATTTTTTATAAAACTGGTTTAAATTATGCCCCAACTTCCACCTTGAATATGGGTAGCATAGTCAGAAAAACCTTTAAGTGACCTAAATATGGGAATGAATTTGCTTGCTATTATAGAGCTAAAGTAAAATCGAATTTCTATCTGAGGTGGGATAGAACCAGCTTCTACTAACTATAAATAAGAAAAAGGTTCTAGATGAGCTAAAAATTAAAATTTTAACGTATTTAAATGGTCAAAATAAGTCAAATGAACCCAACTGAACCTTATACCAAAATGTAACGTTTGTTCGTGTGACAAGTTTAAAGTTTAATTTAAAAAAAAATACATTCTTTTGCGCTATTCAAAAACGCGTCAACCAATTTTAATGAAATTTGTCACCTGGACGCTTTAAAAGATGTCACTACTGGCAGAAGTTAAATAAATTTAGAAGCTTGAAATCAGATTTTTGCCCATTTTTTATAAAACTGGCTTAAATAATGCCCCAATTCTACCTTAGGTTTGAATAGCACAGTCAGAAAAACCTTTAAGTGACCTAAATATGGGAATAGATTTACTTGCTTCTATAGAGCTGAAGTTAAATCGGATTTCTATCTGAGGTGGGATAGAACCAGCCTCTACTAACTATAAATAGAAAAAAGTTTTATATTAGCTAAAAAACAAAGTGTCTACGTATTTAAATGGTCAAAATAGGTCAAATGAATCAAACTAAACCTTATACCAAAATGTCATGTTTGTCTGTGTGGCAAGTTTAAAGTTTAATTAAAAAAAACACATTTTTTTGCGCTATTTAAAAACGCGTCAACCAATTTTAATAAAATTTGTCACTTGGACGCTTTAAAAGATGTCACTACTGGCAGTAGTTAAATAAATTTAGAAGCTTGAAATCAGATTTTTGCTCATTTTTCATAAAACTGGCTTAAACAATGCCCCAATTCTACCTTAGATTTGAATAGCACAGTCAGAAATACCTTTAAGTGACCTAAATATGGGAACAGATTTGCTTGCTTCTATAGAGCTAAAGTAAAATCGGATTTCTATCTGAGGTGGGATAAAACCAGCCTCTACTAACTATAAATAAGAAAAAGTTTTAGATCAGCTGGAAAATAAAGTTTCCACGTATTAAACTGGTCAAAATAAGTCAAATAAACCCAACTGAATCTTATACCAAAATGTAACGTTTGTCCGTGTGACAAGTTGAATGTTTAATTTTAAAAAAATACATTCTTTTGCGCTATTTAAAAACGCGTCAACCAATTTAATGAAATTTGTCACTTGGACGCTTTAAAAGATGTCACTACTGGCAGGAGTTAAATAAATTTAGAAGCTTGAAATCAGATTTTTGCCCATTTTTTATAAAACTGGCTTAAATAATGCCCCAATTCTACCCTTGGTTTGAATAGCACAGTCAGAAAAACCTTTAAATGATCTTAATATGAAAATAGATTTACTTGCTTCTTAAGAGCTAAAGTAAAATCGGATTTCTTTTTGAGGTGGGATAGAACCAGCCTCTACTAACTATAAATAGGAAAAAGTTTAGGATCAGCTGAAAAATAAAGTTTTCACGTATTAAAATGGTCAAAATAAGTCAAATAAACTCAACTGAACCCTATACCAAAATGTAACGTTTGTCAGTGTGACAAGTTAAAAGTTTAATTTTAAAAAAATACATTCTTTTGCGCTATTTAAAAACGCGTCAATCAATTTTAATAAAATTTGTCACCTGAAGGCTTTAAAAGATGTCACTACTGTCAGAAGTTAAATAAAGTTAGAAGCTTGAAATCAGATTGTTGCCCATTTTTTATAAAACTGGCTTAAACAATGCCCCAATTCCACCTTAGGTTTGAATAGCACAGTCAGAAAAACCTTTAAGTGACCTAAATATGGGAATAGATTTACTTGCTTCTATAGAGCTGAAGTTAAATCGAATTTCTATCTAAGGTGGGATAGAACCAGCCTCTACTAACTATAAATAGAAAAAAGTTTTAGATCAGCTGAAAAATAATGTTTTCACTTATTAAAATGGTCAAAATAAGTCAAATAAATTCAACTTAACCTTATACCAAAATGTAACGTTTGCCCATGTGACAAGTTGAAAGTTTAATTTAAAAAAAAATGCATTCTTTTGCGTTATTTAAAAACGCGTCAACCAATTTTAATGAAATTTGTCACTTGGACGCTTTAAAAGATGTCACTACTGGCAGGAGTTAAGTAAATTTAGAAGCTAGAAATCAGATTTTTGCCCATTTTTAATAAAACTAGCTTAAATAATGCCCCAATTCCACCTTAGGTTTGAATAGCACAGTCAGAAAAACCTTTAAGTGACCTAGATATGGGAATAGATTTACTTGCTTCTATAAAGCTAAAGTTAAATCGGATTTCTATCTAAGGTGGGATAGAACCAGCCTCTACTAACTATAAATAGAAAAAAATTTTGGATTATCTGGAAAATTAAGTTTTCACGTATTAAAATGGTCAAAATAAGTCAAATAAACCCAACTGAACCTTATACCAAAATGTAACGTTTGTCCATGTGACAAGTTGAAAGTTTAATTTTAAAAAAATACATTCTTTTGCGCTATTTAAAAACGCATTAACCAATTTTAATGAAATTTGTCACCTGGACGCTTTAAAACATGTCACTACTGGCAAAAGTTAAATATATTTAGAAGCTTGAAATCAGATTTTTGCCCATTTTTTATAAAACTGGCTTAAATAATGCCTTAATTTCACCCTAGGTTTGAATATCACAGTCAGAAAAACCTTTAAATGATCTTAATATGGAAATAGATTTACTTGCTTCTTTAGAGCTGAAGTAACCAGCCTCTACTAACTATTTATAAAAAAAGTTTTATATTAGCTAAAAAACAAAGTGTCTACGTATTTAAATGGTCAAAATAGGTCAAATGAATCAAACTGAACCTTATACCAAGATGTAATGTTTGTCCGCGTGGCTAGTTCAAAGTTTAATTTAAAAAAAATACATTCTTTTGCGCTATTTAAAAACGCGTGAGCCAATTTTAATAAAATTTGTCACCTAAATGCTTTAAAAAATGTCACTACTGTTAGTACTCAAATAAATTTAAAAGCCTGAAATTAGATTTTTGCTCAGTTCTTATAAAACTGGCTTAAATAATGCCATAATTTTACCTTAGGCTTAAATAGCACAGTCAGAAAAACTTTTAAGTGACCTAAATATTGGAATAGATTTGATTGCTTCTATAAAGCTAAACTAAAATCGGATTTCTATCTGAGGTGGGATAGAACCAGTCTCTACTAACTATTAATAAAAAAAGTTTCAGATCAGCTGGAAAATAAAGTTTTCACGTATTAAAATGGTCAAAATAAGTCATGTTACGGTTTAAATTTTCATTAAAAATAGTGCTTGTGGCTGGGCCACCAAACATATATTGGTTGGTTTCGTAAGTGCTGGCATATCTTCTGTCAGTTTTGGTGTGGGGGAAATCGGCCATCTTTTTTGGTCGTTCACTTGGGTGTCATCCTTCTCAAGGTGAGGTTACTGAGTTTTCCCAGTGCATCTTAGATGTTTTTTCTGTGAGGGATTTACTGTAATTCATCTTCAGATCGTCTGGGGCTATTGTATTTTGTAGTGTTAATGTGTGTGAACTAAAGCCTTAGATGGTTCCGGTTTTTCGGGAATAAGCAGGAAGGTGCTTCCCAAGCACGCGGCAGAGCCGACTAATAACCAAGGTATGAGCATGTGCCCCTCAACCCTCGGTATTTGAAAGGGTAAATCCTATTTTTATTCATCCTTATAGGCTCTTTTTCGGTTGGGATCCTTGTCGGTTTCATTTGAACTGGTCATCGGAAACTTTGGATCCATCTCTGATCGGCCAATCAAGACCTGAAAAGGGACACGAGGAGTTCCAAAAGAGTGGCCATCATCTCGTGGAAACCTCCAGGTGTGGGCTTCGAGGACTTCGGTGAAGGAAGTTCGTGTAAATCGATTCAGTAGCTGCACGAAATACCAGCATCCCTTTCGACCTGGGACCCTTCACGACGATCACTTAAGTACCCCATTTTTATATTTTTATTTGGGGATTGTCCCAACCATGTCAATTATTTGGAGTAAACCTAAAGTATAATTCAGTTTGAAATTTTACCTACAGCCCCTTTTCGTTTGCTTACGTAGCTTGTTCTGGTGGGCTTGGGTCCAGCCAGTGTTAATTTTGTGTGTGTGATTTTCAAATTTTAGTTGTTCATTAATTTTTCCTCTGCTCTTGTTGCTAAAACGTCACAGGAACTAAATATTTTAAATGTATATTAAAGGTAACGTTTACCAACTTTTGTAAACAGCTGTACGGAACAAAGTGCGCACCTTCTTTCCAATAAATCGTGTCAGTAATTTAAGATCAGAATAAGAAAGTTTGAGAAAGATACACGTACCTTGAGTGCGTACATTATTAATTGTAAAATACCGTGCAGTACATTAGAGCTTATTCTGCCTTTGAAATATTTTGTTTTATTGCTTCTAAGAATTATTTTTCTGTCTGTCTAAATTGTAAGGTTAGAACATAGACAGCAACACTCTCAATAAGATAGGTCACAGAGAGAGTGGCAACGAGAACGGGAACTACGTCATCTAGGAGTGAATTGTCCAGCTTCCGTGATTGAGTATCTTTTGGTGATTTTTCGACGTCTCTTTTATATTGCGTGATTCAAAATCACCTGGCGCCCCTTTTTCGTATTTTTTAGTCGTCGTGCCGCGCAATTACCAAACTTAATTCTATTTAAGCGGAATCTAGGACTTAGAAATATTTTTTTACTCCTGAGTTCCGGACTTGTCACTTTTTGGAAAGTTTTCCACCCCCTAGACTATCACTTCGGCTCAAACGAGGGGTTCTCACAGGGGTGTACGACTCCCAGCCTGCAACAAGAAGAGGCTCTTGCTCTTTCCCCAACGCTAGCCGGCGATAGTGAAGGAAATTATATCATAGCTTGATAGTGGCACTTAGAAGAATTTCTCGAAAATTAAAAATACTAAGCCACCCCTCCTTCACTGGGGAAAAATCCCGTAACAGTCAAATAAACCCAACTGAACCTTATACCAAAATGTAACGTTTGTCCGTGTGACAAGTTCAAAGTTTAATTTGAGAAAGAATAGATTCTTTTGCGCTATTTAAAAACGCGTCAACCAATTTTAATGAAATTTGTCACTTGGATGCTTTAAAAGATGTCACTACTGGCAAAAGTTAAATAAATTTAGAAGCTTGAAATCAGATTTTTGCCCATTTTTTATAAAACTGGCTAAAATAATGCCTTAATTCTACCTAAAATTTGAATAGCACAGTCGGAAAAACCTTTAAATGGCCTAAATATGGGAATAGATTTGCTTGCTTCTATAAAGCTGAAGTAAAATCGGATTTCTATCTAAGGTGGGATGGAACCAGCCTCTAGTAACTATAAATAAGAAAAATATGAGAATATATTTGCTTGCTTCTATACAGCTGAAGTAAAATCGGATTTTTATTTGGGGTGGAATAGAACCAGCCTCTACTAACTATTAATAAAAAAAAGTTTCAGATCAGCTGAAAAATAAAGTTTTCACGTATTAAAATGGTCAAAATAAGTCAAATAAACCCAACTGAACCTTATACCAAAATGTAACGTTTGCCCATGTGACAAGTTAAAAGTTTAATTTTTTAAAAATATATTCTTTTGCGCTATTTAAAAACGCGTCAACCAATTTTAATGAAATTTGTCACCTAGATGCTTTAAAAGATGTCACTACTGTCAGTACTTAAACAAATTTAGAAGCTTGAAATCAGATTTTTGCCCACTGTTTATAAAACTGGCTTAAATAATGCCTTAATTCCACCTTAGGTTTGAATAGCACAGTCAGAAAAACCTTTAAGTGACCTAAATATGAGAATATATTTGCTTGCTTCTATACAGCTGAAGTAAAATCGGATTTTTATTTGGGGTGGAATAGAACCAGCCTCTACTAACTATTAATAAAAAAAAGTTTCAGATCAGCTGAAAAATAAAGTTTTCACGTATTAAAATGGTCAAAATAAGTCAAATGAACCCAACTGAACCTTATACCAAAATGTAACGTTTGTCTGTGTGACAGGTTCAAAATTTAATTTAAAAAAAATACATTCTTTTGCGCTCT
This sequence comes from Dastarcus helophoroides, assembly GCA_028583605.1. NCBI lineage: Eukaryota > Metazoa > Arthropoda > Insecta > Coleoptera > Bothrideridae > Dastarcus > Dastarcus helophoroides. Next base: position 17,006,362 of record CM053329.1, read on the forward strand.
TCAAAAACGCGTCAACCAATTTTAATGAAATTTATCACCTGGACGCTTAAAAAGATGTCACTACTGTCAGTACCTAAGTAAATTTAGAAGCTTGAAATCAGATTTTTGCCCATTTTTTACAAAACTGGCTTAAATAATATCCCAATTCCACCTAAGGTTTGAATAGCACAGTCAGTGCTAAAGTGGTAAAATGCTAAGTGACCTAAATATAGGAATAGATTTACTTGCTTCTATAAAACCAAAGTAAAACCAGATTTTTATCTGAGGTGGGATGGAACCAGCCGCTACAAACTACTAATACAGAAAGTTTAGGAACACATAGAAAATAGAGTTTTTACGTATTGCAGATGTCAAAATAGATCCATTGGAATTAACTTACCTTTATACCAAAATGTACCGTTTGTTCAAGGCACACGTTTAAAGTTTACTTTAAAAAATTACGTTCTTGTACGCTGATCCGAAACACATAAACAAATTTTATTGAAATTTTTCACCTTGGCGCCTTAAGAAATGTCACTACTTTCGGTAATTAAAGAAATTCACAAAAAAGTGAAAAAGGGTTGAAACTACCCCCACTTTTTAATCAATTTGAGCGCAACTTTTGAAGCATGATGATACGATTCTAGTTGTTTTGTAAGAAATCTTTATTCTACAACTCTAGTATTTTCCACAGCTCCGAAGTAAAAAAATATTTTTTCAAACACTCACAAGAGATATTTATTAGAGCATATTTAATTGCATTATACAAAATTCAGTTGTACGTTAAGACAAAAACAAAGATAATCATTTTGACAAATGACAAATTTATACTTGTATCAATTAATTGTTGACAGCAATTGGTGTTTGTTGCTTTTTGTTATTATAGAACACTTCCACTTGAGAAAACGTTTTTTTTTTCTTGCAAACTATGAGAATCAAATATTTTTTATAAAAATAAAGATAAACAATATGCAAAACACACGCGTGCAAAACACGTATTTTAAACACACACTAGGAGTCTGAAAGAGACGACTGTCATCCTTATTCATCAAGTAAAATAATGATAATTGATGCAATGCGGCTCTATAATGACGCCGGAGCACTATCTCCAATTATATGGGTCATCCTTGGGTCCGACACATCAGCAATTCCAGATACTACTCAGGATATTCGTCTGAGATTCTATAAACCTACAACGAGCATTTGCTACTCGACAAAGGACCAATTTAATAATTTAGTAGGTTAGAAACTGATCTGTATACAGACAAAAATTGTTGCAATATTAGATTTTGAGGAGTCTATTACCTCTCTACTTGATGTTAAAATAAAAAAAAAACGTGCTTTATACAAGTTTTTACTGGGACGATCAACGGCGATAATTTACATACATTTGCAACTCAATACAGCGAGGTAAGCAGAGTGGAAAACTAACCAAAACATTTCACATAACGACAACATTACTTGCAAATTTTTCCTTAAAAAAGCTTTTTCAAAAAGGACGGTTACATGGATCGAATAATATTAGCTTTCCTCTTGAAAGCTGAATCACACGAACCGAAAAAATATTTATAAGACAAATGCGACGTGACACCCCCTCAAACTTTTATCTAAGGGCACTTACAAAGAAGTGAAATTAAATTTGCCATTGGCGTTATGTAGTCTGGTCCTTTGGGGAGATTAGCTTCTCAGAGCTATTATTGCACTTGTTGAATTGTAAATTTTATTTTGACTTCTACAGTTCGAATAATACATTGGGATGAAATCGGATTCGCTTCGTTTAATAATTCTTTTATGACTAATTTTAATCCATTAAAAGCGGATTCAACAGTTCTTTTATGTTTGGATCTACTTGATTAAATTTCACTATTTGGGCGTTTTTTGCAAGGAACAAAACAATGGGGAATGCTTTTGGGTATTCCTATTTGAATTGGAAATTTTTAAGAAATCCATCAAGGGTATTTAATTTAGTAAATAGGAGTTTGAGAGATTAATTATTAGCTATTATTTCATTGTGAACGTTAAACTCACTTTTAATTAGAAAAACATCTTCTATTGAAATTCGGAACACTTACATAGATTTAGAGGAGTAATAATTTACTTAACGTTCTATCAAGGAAATATTAGAAAAAAAAGCAAATAACCTGGTAAACTTCTTTTTCTAAAATAAAAATAGTCCTAATTTAAAATTAATTAGGACATATTTTTTTCAAATTAGCTCATCTACTTCTAGATTTATTTTCAGGAAGGATACTTTTGAAAGTACGTCCCATAATTTAAAAAATATTTAGATATAATTTGCGAATACTTTGGGTTGAATGCAAGCTTAGAAAATGTGGCAATTCCTTTAAGAGTTACACAACATCAGAGCTTGAATCTCATTAAACTTTTATAAATATTTCAAGAGTTATAAAGTTTCAAACAACTTGATTTATATCAAATCAAATGCCAATGGTAATCGGATTGATTGTTCGAAATATTCAGGTATTGGATGCAAATGTTTTCTCTGAGCTTTTTTGGGGATGCTCAATTTATTTCATTTTATATAGAAATATACTTTATTGTCTCTAGATTAACTTTTATGATCTCTAAATTAGTTCTTTTTGAGGATTCTTAAGTGATCCATGTTAATTTCTATCTAATTATATTTGAGGATTCATCAAATGCCGACTGCCTTGTTTAGAAATTGTTTATTATTATCATTAAATCTTTCGTCCCATAAACAGAAGTAATTAAAATATTTGAGGATTAATAAAACAATAAATGCTTATCTCAAATTAATAAAATTGTTAAAATTCCCTAATTTTATAAGTAGACGCATCTTCTAGAACCAATACAATTTTCATTTTGACTTTTGTTTTTGTGCATTATCATTGAGGATTACGATTGAGGATTATATCAATTGTAATGTGTCGCCTTTTACTTTTTTGTATAGCAATGAGGATTACATCAGCTATTGAAATGCAAATATTGCCTCCTAAAAACAAGAAAGATTAAAAAACACAACAAAGCTTGCTCTAACGCATTTCAATAGCCAAGCTATCATCTTCAGAGAGATACTGAAACCAAGAAAAATTAAAAAATACAACAAAGGTTGATCTAACACGTTTCGACAGCCAAGCTATCATCTTTAGAGAAATACTTAAACCAAGAAAACTTAAATAACACAACAAAGGTTGCTCTAACGCGAAAATAATTAACATATTTGAGGATTAATAAAAAAATTAATGCCTATCTCAAGTTAATAAAATAGCTAAAATACCCTAATTTGATAAGTAGACGCATCTTCTAGATCCAATACATTTTTCATTTTGACTTTTGTTTTTGTGCATTATCATTGAGGATTACGATTGAGGATTATATCAATTGTAATGTGTCGCCTTTTACTTTTTTGTATAGCAATGAGGATTACATCAGCTATTGAAATGCAAATATTGTCCCCTAAAAACAAGAAAGATTAAAAAACACAACAAAGGTTGCTCTAACGCATTTCACCAGCCAAGCTATCATCTTCAGAGAGATACTGAAACCAAGAAAAATTAAAAAACACAACAAAGGTTGCTCTAACGCGTTTTAACAGCCAAGCTATCATCTTCAGAGAATCATTCACAAGACAATATTTGTAATCTTTGAAGATAACTAAGGACCAGTCTGTTTTACCAAAAAAAAAAACATTACATCAACTGCCTTGTGAGAAGAAGGATAAAGGTAGCTTGTGGTTAAAGTCAGGTGAATCTAGGGTCACTTGGATTCGTGGTAAACAAATATTTTCTTAAAATGTTAATACAATTTTTTAAACTAACTAAAGTCTTAAGATTCAAAAAACCATTTTTTGTCAAAAATTGGAATGTCGGGTTTTGCTTTGAAAACTTCTTCACTTTCTGGATCTGAATAGTCTACAAAAACAAGGTTTCGCTGGTTTAAGATCATGTTAAATGACAGTAGACCAAGATCACATACCTACGTTCAAATTCACGTGAAGGATAAGGATTAAAATCGCCTGTTGTCAAAGTCATAAATTCACTTTAATTCAAAGTCACGTGAGCTCAAGGTCACGTGAGCTCAAGGTCACGTGAGCTCAAGATCACGTGAGCTCAAGATCACGTGAGCTCAAGGTTACGTGAGCTCAAGGTCACGTGAGCTCAAGGTCACGTGAGCTTGAGATCAGGTGAGCTTAAGGTCACATGAGCTCAAGGTCATATGAGCTCAAGCCCACATGAGCTCAAGGTCATATGAGCTCAAGCTCACATGAGTTCAACCTCACATGAGCTTAAGCTCACATGAGCTCAAAGTCACACAAGTTTTAGGTTACAAGAGTTCTAAATCGCATGAACTTAAGATAATCAAAGTTCAAGATCACTTGAGCTCGAAACCATGTCATATTAAAGTCACGTGGGTTCAAAATCACGTAAATTCAGAGATACATAAGCTTAAGTTCATTTAAGTCCAAGCTCATTTTCTTGGTAATTTTGAGATTTCATCTTCACTTTTGACCTTAAATTCGAAAGTTAAAAAAAATGAAAAATTACAAACGTAAACTTTTTCTAAAAGTTTCACTTTTTCTCGAACCTTCGACTTTAGTATTCAAATAAAGAATTTTATTTTAAAATTTTGAATATTATTTGGAAATGTTTCTAGAAAAAGCGGAAATCTTAGGTTTAAACTTTAAAAACGAGCCTAAAATCATTTGTGTTCAAGAATACGTAAGCTTATGTAATTTCAAAGTCACGTAAGTTCAAGGTCACGTAGGTTTAAAGTCATTGATTTTAAACTCACATGATGTCGAGGTCATGTGTGCTTAATGTCAGGTTAATTCAAATTCACGTCAACTCAAGGTCACATGAATTGAAGGTTATATGTAGTCAAAGTCGCATGACATCAAGAAAACGTGAGTTCAAAGTCACATGCGCTCAAAGACTTATGAGTTCAAGGTCATATGTTCTCAAAAATACATAAGTTTAAGATCAAACGAGTCCAAAATCACTTAAGATCAAAATCATGTAAGCTCAAGATCGCGTGATTTCACAGTTATGTGTGCTTAAATTAACATGATTTCGAAGTCACGTGTGCTTAAGGTCATGTTAGTTTAAGGTCACGTGAGCTCAACGTCGTCACGTAAGCTGAAGGTCACGTAAGTTAAAGATCACGTGCAGTCAAGGTCACATGACGCCAAGGTTACATGAGATCAAGGTCACATAGAATCAAGGTCGTCACGTAAGCTAAAGGTCACGTAAGATAAAGGTCACGTGCAGTCAAGGTCACATGACGCCAAGGTCACATGAGATCAAGATCACATAGCATCAAGGTCACATTACGTCAAGATTACATGACGTCAAGATTACATGACGTTAAGGTCACGTGACGTCAAGATCGCGTAAGTTCAGGATTACGTAAACTCAATATCGTGTGCGTTCAAGGTCACGTTAGTTAAGGTTTACGTTACCTTATCGCTTATTATATCGCTTACGTTTAAGGTCACTTTAAATCAAAGTCAGGCAAACCTAAAGACGCTTAAACTATCACTTAAGTCAGAGGTCATACTAGGTCAATGCCACGTAAGTTTGGGATTACGTAAACTCAAGATTGTGTGCGTTCAAGGTCACGTGAGTTTGAGATTACGTTACCTTAAAATCGCTTACGTTCAAGGTCACTTTAGATCGAAGTCACGCAAACCTAAAGACGCTTAAACTAACTATCACTTAAGTCTAAGGTCATACTAGGTCAATGCCACGTAAGTTTGGGATTACGTAAACTCAAGATTGTGTGCGTTCAAGGTCACGTGAGTTTGAGATTACGTTACCTTAAAATCGCTTACGTTCAAGGTCACTTTAAATCGAAGTCACGTAAAACCTAAAGACGCTTACACTAACTGTCACTTAAGTCAAAGGTCATACTAGATCAACGCCACGTAAGTTCGGGATTACGTAAACTCAAGATTGTGTGCGTTCAAGGTCACGTGAGTTTGATATTACGTTACCTTAAAATCGCTTACGTGCAAGGTCACTTTGGATCGAAGTCACGCAAACCTAAAGACGCTTAAACTAACTATCACTTAAGTCAAAGGTAATACTAGGTCAACGCCACGCAAGTTCGGGATTACGTAAACTCAAGATTGTGTGCGTTCAAGGTCACGTGAGTTTGAGATTCGTTACCTTAAAATCGCTTACGTTCAAGGTCACTTTAGATTGAACTCACGCAAAGCTAAGAACGCTTAAACTAACTATCACTTAAGTCAAAGGTAATACTAGGTCAACGCCACGCAAGTTCGGGATTACGTAAACTCAAGATTGTGTGCGTTCAAGGTTACGTGGGTTTGAGATTACGTTACCTTAAAATCGCTTACGTTCAAGGTCACTTTAAATCGAAGTCACGCAAACCTAAAGACGCTTAAACTAACTATCACTTAAGTCAAAGGTAATACTAGGTCAACGCCACGTAAGTTCGGGATTACGTAAACTCAAGATTGTGTGCGTTCAAGGTCACGTGAGTTTGAGATTCGTTACCTTAAAATCGCTTACGTTCAAGGTCACTTTAGATTGAACTCACGCAAAGCTAAGAACGCTTAAACTAACTATCACTTAAGTCTAAGGTCATACTAGGTCAGTGCCACGTAAGTTCGGGATTACGTAAACTTAGGATTGTGTGCGTTCAAGGTCACGTGGGTTACCTTAAAATCGCTTACGTTCAAGGTCACTTTAGATTGAAGTCATGTAAATCTAAGGATGCTTAAAGTAACTATCACTTAAGTGAAAGGTAATACTAGGTCAACGCCACGTAAGTTCGGGATTACGTAGACTCAAGATTGTGTGCGTTCAAGGTTACGTGAGTTGAGATTACGTTACCTTAAAATCGCTCACGTTCAGGGTCACTTTAGATCGAAGTCATGCAAACCTAAGGACGCTTAAACTAACTATCACTTAAGTCTAAGGTCATGCTAGGTCAACGCTACGTAAGATTGGGATTACGTAAACTAAGGATTGTGTGCGTTCAAGGTCACGTGGGTTTGGGATTACGTTACCTTAAAATCGCTTACGTTCAAGGTCACTTTAAATCGAAGTCACGCAAACCTAAAGACGCTTAAACTAACTGTCACTTAAGTCAAAGGTCATACTAGATCAACGCCACGTAAGATTGGGATTACGTAAACTAAGGATTGTTTGCGTTCAAGGTCACGTGGGTTTGGGATTACGTTACCTTAAAATCGCTTACGTTCAAGGTTACTTTAGATTGAAGTCATGTAAATCTAAGGACGCTTAAACTAACTATCACTTAAGTAAAAGGTAATGCTAGGTCAACGCCACGTAAGTTCGGGATTATGTAAACTCAAGATTGTGTGCGTTTAAGGTCACGTGAGTTTGAGATTACGTTACCTTAAAACCGCGTATGTTCAAGGTCACTTTCGATCGAAGTCACTAAATCTAAGGATGCTCAAACTTAATATCACTTAAGTCCAAGGTCATGCTAAGTCAAGGTGGCATGAGTTTAATATCCCTTAATTTTTAGCTCATGTGAACTCAAAGTCACCAATTTTAACGTAATATGGGTTCCAGATTACACGAGTTTAATATCACGTGAGTCCAAGATAACGCGAACGCAAGATCATGTAATCTTAGAGTCACGTGGGTTTAAGGTCACGTAGGATTTGAGCATGAATATTGAGCGTGAGCTCAAGATCATTTAGGTTTAAGTTCATATAAGTTGAAGGTCATGTAAGTTCAAGGTCATGTAAGTTCAAGGTCATGTAAGTTCAAAGTCAAGTAAGCTCAAATTCGCATGACTTCAAGAGGATGTTCGGTCAAGGTCGCGTTAGTTCGAGCTCATATGAGCTTAAAGGCATCCCAAAAATCTTATACTTAAATTGATACATATTAGATTTGAGGATTTATCAAACAGCTGCATTGTTCAGAAATTGCCGATTGCTGACGTTTCTTTTGTATGTAAAGAGTTACATTTTCTAGACCGTTGTCAATCCTGAAAGCTTTCCTGAAAATCCTATTGTAAGTTTTTATCTATTCAGGTTTCAAAATCAAACAAACAGCTACATTTTTTTGTCGTTTGAACATTCATTAGATTCGAAGTTTGGAAACCAAAGACCGATCTCGTCAGTTTGGTTTATTTAACTTGAATGCTAACAATGTATCAAACAAATACCGGTTTCGATCTTATTAGATCTCGTCAGTTTGGTATATCCAACTCGAATGCTAACAATATATCAAACAAAGACCGTTTCGATCTTATTAAATCTTGTCAGTTTGGTATATCCAACTCGAATGCTAACAATACACCAAACTGACGAGATCTAACAAGATCGAAACCGGTCTTTGGTTTCCAAACTTCGAATCTAATAAATGTTCAAACCTATTGATCTGTGCATTAGAATCCTTGTCTTCTGGGAAATTGTTCCTAGAGAGCAGCCGCTTCGCTAGGCGGCAGTGTTTTAACTGGTGGTAGTTGAGCTACCTATGATTCACTATACACGCCGCCTGGAGGGCTGCATGAATTTGTAGTCTACGTTGCATTCTACTTGAATACAACATTTTTTAATTTTGCATGGGGTCGAACTTTCTAAATCTAAAGCAATTTTTGTCATTAATTATTGCTCGTCTGTCAATTATGAAATGATTTATATACATTGCTGTGCACTTAAGTTTGGTGATTCATCAAACAACAGCTGCATTATTTTAAAGCCGTCTTGATAAAAACAATTCCCTGATTTTATTGGAGATTTGTATTATTTTTTGTTATTCTCACTTTTCTACTTCTTTAACAATCCTAAAAAATATTCTGCATAAATAACTGTCTATATAGATTTGATATTCATCAGAAAGCAACTGCATAATTTAAGAATTTCATCAAACACCAACTGTATTATTCTAAAGCTGTTTTGATAACAAAAATTCCCTGATTTTATTGAGGGTCTTTAATATTATTAGTTATTTTTCCTTTATTACTTCTCTGAGAATCCTCAAAAATTTTCTATATAAATTACTGTCTATATAGGATTGGTATTCATCAAACAGTAACTGCATTATCCTTAAGCTGTTTTGACAACTAAGATTACTTTATTTTATTGGGGGTTCAAGCAATTTTTGCCATTATCTGTTGTTTTTTTATCAATTCTAAAATGTTTTACACATATTTCTCTGTATTTAAGTTTGAGGATTCATTAAACAAGAAATGCATTATTCCAAAGCTGCTTTAATAACTAACATTCCCTGATTTTATTGGGTGATCAAGTATTATTTGTGTCATTCTCACTTTTTTGCTTCTTTGACAATCCTCAAAAATATTCTGCATAAATAACTGTCTATATAGATTTGATATTCATCAAAAAGCAACTGCATAATTTAAGAATTGCATCAAACATCAACTGTATTATTCTAAAGCTGTTTTGATAACAAAAATTCCCTGATTTTATTGAGGGTCTTTAATATTATTAGTTATTTTTCCTTTATTACTTCTCTGAGAATCCTCAAAAATTTTCTATATAAATTACTGTCTATATAGGATTGGTATTCATCAAACAGTAACTGCATTATCCTTAAGCTGTTTTGACAACTAAGATTACTTTATTTTATTTGGGGGTTCAAGCAATTTTTGCCATTATCTGTTGTTTTTTTATCAATTCTAAAATGTTTTACACATATTTCTCTGTATTTAAGTTTGAGGATTCATTAGACAAGAAATGCATTATTCCAAAGCTGCTTTAATAACTAACATTCCCTGATTTTATTGGGTGAGCAAGTATTATTTGTGTCATTCTCACTTTTTTGCTTCTTTGACAATCCTCAAAAATATTCTGCATAAATAACTGTCTATATAGATTTGATATTCATCAAAAAGCAACTGCATAATTTAAGAATTGCATCAAACATCAACTGTATTATTCTAAAGCTGTTTTGATAACAAAAATTCCCTGATTTTATTGAGGGTCTTTAATATTATTAGTTATTTTTCCTTTATTATTTCTCTGAGAATCCTCAAAAATTTTCTATATAAATTACTGTCTATATAGGATTGGTATTTATCAAACAGCAACTGCATTATCCTTAAGCTGTTTTGATAACTAAGATTACTTTATTTTATTGGGGGTTCAAGCAATTTTTGTCATTATCTATTGTTTTTTTGTCAATTCTAAAATGCTTTACACATATTTCTCTGTATTTAAGTTTGAGGATTCATTAAACAAGAAAAGCATTATTCCAAAGCTGCTTTAATAACTAACATTCCCTGATTTTATTGGGTGATCAAGTATTATTTGTGTCATTCTCACTTGTTTGCTTCTTTGACAATCCTCAAAAATATTCTACATAAATTACTGTCTATAAAGGTTTAATATTTATTAAACAACAACTGCATTATTTAAGGATTGCATCAAACAAGAACTGCATTATTCTAAGGTTGTTTTCATGACTAAAATTTTTTTATATTATTGAGGGTCCTTAGTCTTATTTGTTATTTTTACTTTTTTGTTTCTCTAAGAATCCCCAAAATTATTTTATATTAATTACTGTCTATATAGGTTTGGTATTCATCAATCAATAACTGCATCATCCTTTAGCTGTTTTGATAACTCAAATATCCTTATTTTATTGAAGGTCATTATCTATTGTTCTTCTGTCAATTCTTAAATTTTTTACATATATTTCTCTGTACTTAAGTTTGAGGATTCATTAAACAAGAACCGTATTATTCCAAAGCTGTTTTAATAACTAAAATTCCTTGATTTTATTGGGTGTCCACAGTGTTATTTGTGTCATTCTCACTTTTTTGCTTCTTTGACAATCCTCAAAAATATTCTACATAAATTACTCTATATATAGGTTTGATACTTATCAAACAGTAACTGCATTGTTCAAGAATTGCACCAAGTAACAACTGCATTATTTTAAAATTGTTTTGGTAACTAAAACCCCCTGATTTTATTAAGGGTCCTTCATGATATTTGTTATTCTGACTTTTTTGCTTTTCTGAGAATCCTCAAAAATATTCTACATGGCTATATAGGTTTGGTACTAATCAAACGACTGCATTGCTCAAGAATTCTATCAAATGTTTGCTGCAATATTTTTAAACTCTTTTGATAACTAAAATTGGCTTATTTAATTAAGGGTCCATTATAATTTTTAATTCTTTTTTATTTGCTTTCTGACAATCCTCAAAAATATTCTACATAAATAACTGCCTATACAGGTTTGGTACTCATCAAACAACAACTGCATTGTTCAAGAATTCTATCAAACAACAGCTACAATATTTTTAAACTCTTTTGATAACTAAAATTGGCTTATTTTATTAAGGGTCCATTATAATTTTTAATTCTTTTTATTTGCTTTCTGACAATCCTCAAAAATATTCTACATAAATAACTGCCTATATAGGTTTGATACTCATCAAACAACAACTGCATTGTTTAAGAATTCTATCAAACAACAACTACAATATTTTTAAGCTTTTTTGATAACTAAAATTCGCTTATTTTATTAAGGATCCATTATTATTTGTACTTCTTTCCTATTTGCTTTATGACAATTCTCAAAAATGTCCTACAAATATAACTGTCTATATAGGTTAGGTATTCATCAGACAATAACTGCATTTTTCAAGAACTCTATCAAACAACAACTACAATATTTTTAAGCTTTTTTGATAACTAAAATTCGCTTAAGGGTCCATTATTATTTGTAATTGTTCCTTATTTGCTTTATGACAATCCTCAAAAATGTTCTACAAAAATAACGTGCTATATAGGTTTGGTATTCATCAGACAACAATTGCATTGTTCAAGAATTAATTCAAGCAACAACTGCATTATTCTAAAGCGGTTTTAATAACTCACATGACCTAATTTTCTTGGGGGTTCATAGTATTACTTATCATTCTTACTTTTTTTGCTTCTCTGACAATCCTCAAAAGCATTCTACATAAATTACCTGTCTACATAGGTTTGATATTTATCAAAGAATAACTGCATTGTTCAAGAATTGTTCAAACAACAAATGCGTTACTCTAAAGCTGCTTTGATAACTAAAATTCCCTGATTTCATTGAGATTCCATAGTATCATTTGTCATTCTCACTTGTTTGATTTTCTGACAATCCTCAAATATATTCTACCTAAATAACTGTCTATATAGGTTTGGTACTCATCATCTCTACATAAATTACTGTCTATATAAGTTTGATCTTTATCAAACAACTGCATTGTTCAAGAATTGTCTTGCTTAGATTGTCTCCTAATTTTATAGATGAGCTACATTATCTTTTTGCTTTCAGTAAATCCAGCAATGTTTAATTTAAATTTGTATCCATGTTTGAGGACTCACCAAATCACAAACGCATTTTCTAGGGTTTCTTAAGTTGCTAACATTTTTTCATTTCATTTGGAGTAAATTTCTAGATCTATAGTAATTTTTGTCGTCATGTTTACTTTTCTACCAATCCTCAAATGTTTACATGAGTTGGTGTCTGTTTATGTTTGAGGATTTAGTAAACTACAGCTGCACTATTTTGCTTTGGTTTCTAATATTTTCAGTGTTATTGTCAATGTTTAGTTCAAGATCCAAAAAATTTGTCGTCATTTTTAGCTTTGTTTTTTTACTTGTTTTTATCAAAAAGTAGCTGCATGATTTTGAGTTACTTTGGTTTCTAATACTGTTACTTTTATTGAGAATCAGATTTTTAAAATCCATAGTATTTGTCATCGTCATTTTTGGCTTTTAGCTTTTCTAACAATTCGAAAAATTCTTGCATAAATTATTTAGGGTTGATGATTCCTTAAAGAATTACTGATGTTATATTTTCCTAATAATTTTACAATACTTTACGTCACATTAGTTATTATTTAAATAAGGGTTCAAAGCCATCAAATTGCATTTTTCTGAAGGTTTTCAAGCTCAGTTGAGCAAAACTAGACATCGTCAATTTGAATTATGATTTTCTGAATAACATTCATAAGAAACACCGAGTCCTTTGAAGCTGAGACAATTATAATAAATCATAAATCACTTTTGCATGATGTAAGAAGGGATTTCGAAAAAAAGAAATAATAATAACATGATTAATAACTGGTGTGTAGGCAATCGCGAAGTATATGGACCCCATTTATGGAATATGCCAGACAGTTGTTATCGCGAAGTGATTTATGTGCAGATGTGCATCTCTAGACCACACCATTCAGACTCTCTAGATGGTGTGTAGTATACACTAGATTCTAGAGTATACAAGATGTCTTCCCGATATGAAAACTTTTCGAAGCAGGTGTGAGATGTAAATATGCCTCTCCCGACCAAACCGTCGAGAATGTACCAGAAGTTTTCTCAATATGAAAATTTCCCGAAGCAGGTGTTAGATATAAATATGCGCGCTCCCCTATTGTGATTCATTCCGTAAATATTCTAGTGCACAAACCAATATCATTTATCAGATTTAGAGTTTGGCAACCAAAGGCCAGTTTCGATCTTATTACATCTCGTCAGATTGGTAGATCCAACTTGGATACTGACAAATGTTTCGCCAAAAATACTACAGAAAAATCCGGCAGCATGCGTGTAAATTCTAAGTATATATTCAATAATCAATTCATGTCGTTTATTGCATCACGTTTTGTTTCTCTGTTTAAATAAAGTGTTTACATTCACGGCATATTTATAATCAACAATGTAACAATATGATTCTCAAGAACGACATCACTTTATCGTCAACTAAAGACATGAATCCATAATAAAATCCGGTAAGCTGGACGTAACTTGACCTATGTGGGGCAAACTAAAAAATCAATAAATAACAGATTCAAGAATCACAACGTTTTAAATATGTATGAAATTGATTGAATCTACTATGTAACACAAGTCCGCTGTCATAAAACCTTTAAAATAACACTTTTTCTTTTTTTTAACTCATTTTCAAGGTTCAACAACTAAATACTTTATTGAATTACGGTCGTTTCTGACGTTCCAAAGCTGATCACGTAAGTGTCTACCAAATTGCTCTTGAAACAAATATTTTTGGAATTTGGGAGTTTAAATTATATGAAAATTAGGAATGTACACTTAGAAGACAAACAATTCTTAATCTGAAAATAATTCAAATCGTTTACAATTCGAGGCGTTTCTTTTGCTGAAATTCCAAGTGTTTGAAATATTTCGATTATTAGGGACGTTTCGTCCGCACGGATTTTTCAGCTTCTCATGCCATGGAAGTATCGATTGTTGGACTCGATATTTCGAACTCTTAGGAAGACAAATTCTCTAACGTATTGGTCCACATGAGCGTTGAAGTGGAATGTTCAATTGATTAGAAACTTCTGGGAGCTTTGATAAACAGCAACGTTGTAATACATCATTACTATGTGCATAAAGATGACCATCTATGTGTAAATTTGCAAAGAAATAAATTTACTCGATATTCAAGAGTTTGACGTAAGAGGCATTCTTGTACGTAGGACGAAGAACAAAAGGTCATTCCTGTTATCATTGTTGTTTCATAGGTTAAATGTTCAATGAAACAATCCAAGTTTAAGTTACTTGTTACATATTAAATTATATTGGATTCTGAGGGTATTGAACTAAGCACTGTAACTTTTCAATAATTTATTATCGCACATTCCCTCAGTGGGTAATTGTGTGGCTAGAGATACTACAAAGCGAACAAAAAATTCTAAGCGCCACTAGAATGCAATATCACTGGTTAATATGAAGGAATAAAAAAGCCAAAGATTCTATATGTTGAATGCTGGGAACCGTGGCCCCAGTGGTAACCTGTTCATCAACTTGCACGCGCCGTAGTAAACAATCAAGCCTAAAATCAAGTGCCAAATTCCTATGAGACGTAAACTTCTGATGGAAGAGCAAATTATCAAGAGGCAGCACAACAAGTTAGACTTTCGAAAAAAAAGGGCGCCATATAATTCACAAGTTATTGCATTTTTCACCAAACAATTAGACTAGAAATAGTGTAAAAAAAACCGCTTAAAGGAGGGTTGCAGTCATTTACTCCACCACTGATCGGGGTTAACGGTTTAAATCTAAACAGAGATAGGTTCGTTACGTCTTTAAGTCAGTTACGTCATCAATTACATCAGTATCTTTAATAATATCAGTTTAGCTGACGAAATACCTATCGCATAATTATTTTTAACTGCAAATGTGGTTAAGGCATTGAAATTGATATATACGTTGGATTGCTTCGTTGCCAGGATGCAAAATCGGTTCTTGTATTTATTTATCCTTACAACAGGATAGAGTAAACCTCGGGCGTCATTCTTGGAGCAATTAGGTGACGTCGACTAAAATTTCAAGGGCTGTCCCGTTTTGTTATTAATACATTAGAATGAAATACATAAACGAACATAAACATGAATAACTCTCAGAGGAATGTTTACGTAGCGGTAATTTTCCATCCGTTTAAATCAACATTTCCTCGAAACGATAACTTATCTTTGTTCAATAGTTTTTCTTCAATTTGCACCGTTATAAATTGGAAATAAAGCGGCACTTTGGTCTCATCAAACGAATGTATTAATGAAAAGCAAATAAGAAGTATCATTACGCGTCGTCGGGACATTGTTTGTTCATTGTCATTTACAGCTGAATGCTCTGTCGCCTTGTTTCATTAACCTATTTCTTTTCATAAATTGAAATCTGTATACATTCTTACATAAAAATTGTGAAACCAATTAGGGCGATGAATTAGGGAAATTAAAAATGTAAATTAGGGAAGTTAGATAGCTCTTAGTTACTTTATCTTTTTTCAGTTTAATTTGCGTTTGTGGTTCTTTCTCTTTGTCGTCAAGAAATAAGAAAACACTTTTTATTATTTTTTATATAAAGAAGGTTTTTTTTAACAATTTGTCTTTTCATAATGAAAAGATGTTATAATTACTAAAAAAATATAAAACAAACATTAGGCTTAGGATTGGTGAAACAGTGGCAATTTGCGATTTTAAATTATGATTTTCAGACATTCACACCCACATACACGATTTAAGAATACCTAATGAGTTTTGAGTCATTTTGGTAAAATAGTTGACGTCTTTTAATTAATTAATTATAAATCATTGGTGAAAAAACTATGTTTAACATAAAAAACTAATAAAATTGACTTTTAATAAAAGCAACAAATTCAGTCATTCTGAGCATGATGAAAAAAACACATTGTTATGCTTTGAACTTCTTAAGATTTTTTAAGTCCCTTTAAGGTTAAAAATTAGATAATTTTAATCTTAGTTTTTTGAAATTACAAGAGTTTTTTTGCGCTTCTTTTAGATTCAAGATTCAATGATCTTAGCTTTGGTTATGCCAAATTAAGCAAGCATAATTATCAAACTTCATACCCTTTTTTTAAATAAACTTTTACATTTCTTATTCAAAAACTAGTAACCAAAGAAAACCTAACGATTTTCATAACTTAACTTAGGCATTTTCTGTGCAATAATTATTTTTTGATGTATTGATTGCTAAAGTTAAAAGTAAAGTTTTTGATTTGAATAACGATAACTCAACAAAAAATCATCATACAAAATTCAAAGACCAATTGAATTAAAGGCAATTAAATTATCCAGAAGAACTTAGCAACAGTTTTACTACAAAAAAAATTATTAAGGTCTGCAGGTTATTTTGAAGGTAAGAAAAAATTTGGAAATATATCGGTCAATAATTTTCTTATAATTTTGTTAAAAATCGCTAAGACTTAATAAATTTAAACTAAAATCTAAAATAACAACCTCAAAGCTTTAATTTTCATTTACTTATTTCTGTCTACAACTATTTTCCTTTGAATTACAGTCCTTTGAAGATGAGCTAAAAATGTGGCATGTTTTTATGGCCATTAATTACTGCACCTAGTGCTTAAGAGCCCAATATGCAGAAGAAACAAGAAAAAACAATAAATAAAAATAACAAAAATACAAGAAATGAAAAATCAACAAATTTAAAACACCAGATCATGGTAACTCACATTACATCACATCACATTACAGTACATCACACTACATTGCCTGCACCTAGTGCTTAAGAACCCAATGTGCAGGCAATGTAGTGTAATGTACTGTAATGTGATGTGATGTAATGTGACTTACCATGATCTGCTGTTTTAAATTTGTTCATTATTTCATTTCTTGTATTTTTGTAATTTTTATTTATTGTTTCTTTTGTTCCTGAAGAAGCCCGCTACGATAGTGAGCAAAACGTCCAAACACTTTTAGTAATTCCTTGACACAGTCCAATTCCAAAAGAGTAATATCTCAAACCAATGTGCAAAATTAAAATTTTGTAGACCCACTGATACTCATTGCGTGTATGAATCTTTTTTTAAATAGATATAGATTAAATATTGACAGCTTCACTATTAAAATAACAAAAGTCTATTAAAGAAGTCTTTAAAACGAATGTTCGACAACTAATAGACAAATAAATGTTTGGCGACATTATTCAATATTGCTGAACAACGCCGTATTTGGCAAAACTATGGAAAATGCAGGAGCGATTGGAGTTCGAAGTAAATTTTATTGTGAAAGTACTGGATGATTTCATAATACGATTTAATATCGACATTTTTCCCATTATGACCTTAGTCCTACAAATCTGGACATCTTTAGACAATTAATGTAAATTGTTATAAAATTAAAAACCGCCACTTTCTTCATAAATTTTAAATTATCTTTTTTATTTACTTTTTAAACTTATTTGCTTTTTTCTTCATTTTGTTGTAGGGCAATTTTCATTTAAGTTACAGCCTTTTGAACATAACCTACAAATTTGGGATTTTTTTACCATTTACCATAATCTGTCTTTTACGTATACGCTAAAACATCATTAAAACGTGCACATATAAGTTTTATTATTAAAATTCGACTGACCACGCACATTATTCGATAATACGTACATGAAAAGTAAGATTTTCATTTCTGTCTAGTGTTGGGGACGTTTTCAAATGGATTAATAGCGCAGTGACGTTTAAGGCATTTCGCAGCTTAGCAACCTAAGTTGGAAAACGGCTGAAGAAAATTTGGATCGCTGAAAACTTTCTCGTGTCCCCTGGGCGTTTTAATATAAACAAAAAGTGAAACTTCAAAACAAAGAAAACAAATAAACTTCGCCTAATGAAGCGCATCGGATGGAATATTAAAAAGTGCTAATTTTATGGAGCACAATTAACCTCATTAAGCCTTCTCGACCGTAAACGGATTTTCCAAGTTTACCGATATAAACTTTTCTACTACGAGACGATGATGCTTAAACTTGCCAATATTTTACAACTTTGTTTGTGCACTCTAATAATGTTATAAAGTTTATGACTAATATTTTGCTTCATTATCCATGGCTTTGGTTAAATAATCCTTTATAATTAACCAGTGAGTATAAGACAGTAAATTTTCATCGATCGCTTTAACACTAAAATTTTTGCTCCGTTGCTTGCTTCAGTTTTAATATTGGAAAGTTAGATGGTTAATAAAATTATCCAAGAATTAGTAAATTAGTTATTAAGTTTGTAATAATTTGAAAAAAGTGAAAAACTCAAAGTAAAACAAAAATTACTAATTCCTTTATTAAATAATTTAAAGTTGAAATATCAAGATGAAAGTCCCACTCTCAAAGACAAACTTAAATAAAATTAAAAGTTTAACTTTTAATTTTAAAGTCACATCTTTAACGCGGTTGTCTAAATTTTGGATTTTTTATAATCCAAATTTTGGTTTACGTGTATTTGTAATTTTTTTTAATTTCGACTTTTTTGATAAAAAATATTAAGTTTTAGTTTAAATAATAAATCAAATTTTATTTGTAAACTTAATTGTAGTTTCTTGGTTAAAATTAAGACTCAGAGTTTCAACTTTAAATGCCAAATTTCGGGTAAACGTATTGGGTTTTAAGGCTAAAGTTTTTTTAAATTTTAATTTCTAGATGAAACCGTCAATTTCCAAAATCAGTGAAAATTCAAGGATCAGTTAAAATTTTGAAACATTAGTTCTATGTTGAGTTTAAACTTTGACTATGTCATTTCAAATGTACTTAACATTTTTTCATCTGTGGATGGTTTAAATGTTAAGTGGTATTAATGGATGGTGCTCTGGCATCAATATGGAGCGGTTCTCCACCAAAAGTGGTGCACGTGATAATTTTAGATCCATCTATGAAGTTCTCTCCTTATTTTTACCATTGCTTAAAGGTGCTCTAAAGCATTGTTTTTCTTTCGCTGTGCTTTGTCATTACCTTCTGTGAGCATCAATTCTAATCCTGACATT
>CM053329.1:17028079-17110579 GCA_028583605.1 Dastarcus helophoroides
AATAGGCGAAACTCGAATTTTCTCGAAATTTTAAAAAAGTGGAAGCTTAAGATTTTAAAAACGTATAATTTTCAAAAAAAGTTCAAAATTTTGAGAGTCGAAACTTTACAAAAAAAATCGAAACTATCAAAAACGCAATTTAAAAAAAATTTCAAATTAATTGTTGTTTCCAAAAAGTAGAAATTTAAATATCCAACATTTTTTGAGTCAAAGATTTCAAAAGAAAAAGTCGAATTTTTGAAAAAAAGGTGAACATTACAAAAAAAATTAAAATTTTGAAAGAAAGCCGAGATTTTTGAATAAAAGTCTGAAATTTTAAAAAATAGTCGAAATTATAATTTTTTCAACATTTTGAAAAAGTGGAAGTTAAACATTTTAAAAACGTATAATTTTCCAAAAAAGATCAAAATTCTGAAGGAGTCGAAACTTCTAAAAAAAAATCTAAATTATCAAAAACATAATTTCAAAAAGATTTCAAATTAATTGTTGTTTTCAAAAGGTAGATATTTAAATATTTAACATTTTTTGGCTCGAAATTTTCGAAAAAAAAGTCGAATTCTTCAATAAAGGTCGACATTACAAACAAAAAAAATCAAAATTTTGATAGAAAGTCGAGATTTTTGGATAAAAGCCTAAATTTTCAAAAATTAGTCAAAATTCAAATTTTTTCGAAATTTTGAAAAAGTGGAAGCTAAAAAAAAAGTATAATATTTTAAAAAAGGTCGAAATTTTGAAACGTCGAAACTTGAAAACAATCATATTTATCAAAAACATAATTTCAAAAAGATTTCAAATTAATTGTGGTTTTCAAAAAATAGAAATTTAAATATTCAACATTTTTTGGGTCGAAATTTTCAAATAAAAGTCGAATTTTTGCAAAATAGTGGACATTACAAAAAAATTGAAAATTTCGATAGAAGGCCGAAATTTTTGAATAAAATTCTGAATTTTTAAAAAATAGTCTAAATTCGATTTTTTTGAAATTTTGAAAAAGTGGAAGCTAAAAAAACGTATAATATTTTAAAAAAGGTCAAAATTTTGAAAAAGTCGAAACTTCGAAAAAGAAATCGAAATTGTCAAAAACATAATTTCAAAAAGATTTCAAATTAATTGTTGTTTTCAAATAGTAGAAACTTACATATTCAACATTTTTTGGGTCAAAAATTTTCAAATAAAAGTCGAATTTTTGAAAAAAGGTGAACATTACAAAAAAAAATTAAAATTTTGAAAGAAAGCCGAGATATTTGAATAAAAGTCTGAAATTTTAAAAAATAGTCGAAATTCGAATTTTTTCGAAATTTTGAAAAAGTGGAAGCTAAACGTTTTAAAAACGTATAATTTTCCAAACAATATTGAAATTCTGAAGGAGTTGAAACTTCTAAAAAAAAATCTAAATTATCAAAAACATAATTTCAAAAAGATTTCAAATTAATTGTTGTTTTCACAAAGTGAAAATTCATATATTCAATATTTCTTGGGTCAAAATTTTCAAAAAAAAAGTCGAATTTTTGAAACAAGGTCGACATTACAAAAATAAATGAAAATTTCAATAGAAAGTCAGGATTTTAAGATTTTTGAATTTTTTAATTTTAAAAAAGTGAAAGTTTTAAAATCGTATAATTCTCCAAAAAAAGACAACATTTTGAAAAAGTTCTAATTTTCGATAAAACTCAATTTTTTTACAAAAAAAGTCGAGAATTTGAAAGGGTTGAAACTTCGAAGAAAGGTCGAAATTACCAGAATTTCAAAAAAATTTCAGATTAATTTGTGTTTCCAAAAAGTAGAAATTTTAAATATTTAACATATTTGGATCAAAATTATCAAAAAAAAAAAGTGGTATTCTCAAAAAAGGTCGACATTGCAAAAAAAATCACAATTTCGATAGAAAGTCCAGACTTTGAAATAAAAGTCTGAATTTTTAAATATGGGTCAAAAAGGTCGAAATTTTCAAGAACTGAATTTCAAATAAAATTTAAATTAATTGATTTTTTTCACAGAGTAAAAATTTTTTGGTCAAAATTTAAAAAAAGTGAAATTTTCTAAATTCCACTAAATGTTTTAAAGACGTATACTTTTTCAAAAAAGGTCGAAATTTTGAAAGAGTTGAAACTTCGAAAAAAAAATCGAAATTATCAAAAACACAATTTAAAAAGATCTCAAAATTTCAAATTATTTGTTGTTTTTAAAAAGTAGAAATTAAAATATACAATATTTTTGAAAAAAAGATCGATATTACAAAAAAAAGTGAAAATTTCGGTAGAAAGCCGAGATTTTTTAATAAAAGTCTACTTTTTTAAAAAATGGTCGAAATTCGAATTTCGAATCCAAATTTTGAAAAACTGAAAGCTAAATGTTTAAAAAAGGTATAATTTTCCAAAAACGGTCAACATTTTTGCGACATTCTTTGGATCGAAATTTTCGAAAAAAGGTCAAATTTTTGAAAAAACGTTGACATTACAAAAAAAAGTGAAAATTTCGATAGAAACCCGAGATTTTTGAATAAAGGTCTAGATTTTTAAAAATGAGTCAAAATTACGATTTTTTTTAAATACTGAAAAAGTGGAAAATAAATATTTGCAAAATGTATAATTTTCAAAAAAAAAGGCGAAATTTTGAAAAAAAAACCGAAATTATTGGCTAAATTCGCAGAAATTTTGAAAAGATCAAATTTTTGAAAAAAGGTTGACATTACAAAAAAAGTGAAAATTTTGATAGAAACCCGAGATTTTTGAATGAAGGTCTAGATTTTTAAAAATGAGTCAAAATTACGATTTTTTTTAAATACTGAAAAAGTGGAAAATAACTATTTGCAAAATGTATAATTTTCAAAAAAAAAGGCGAAATTTTGAAAAAAAAACCGAAATTATTGGCTAAATTCGCAGAAATTTTGAAAAGGTGAAATTTTTGAAAAAACGTTGACATTACAAAAAAAGTGAAAATTTCGATAGAAACCCGAGATTTTTGAATAAAGGTCTAGATTTTTAAAAATGAGTCAAAATTACGATTTTTTTTTAAATACTGAAAAAGTGGAAAATAAATATTTGCAAAATATATAATTTTCAAAATAAAAGGCGAAATTTTGAAAAAAAAACCGAAATTATTGGCTAAATTCGCAGCAATTTAAAAAAAAAATTCGGAAAAATATAGACTTATATTTTAGGGAAAAAAGTCGAAATTTTCAACAAAAAAATTAAAAATTTTGAAAAACCCAAAATTAAAAAAAAGGGAAAGTTCTAATAAAATAAAAATTTTAGAAGGTACTTGGAATGAATTAATTTTTTTGGAAATTTTGAACTTAAACAGAAATTTTCAAAATGTTTTTGAAATATCACATTCTGACTCATTTTTTAATACTTTTTCATTCTTATGGAAAGAATTTACCTCTTAAGCTATTAAGTTGAAATCAACATTTTTAAAAACCAGAATGTGGATTTTTCTTTAATTTTCGGTTTTGTTCTCAAAAATTGCACCATTGGTTAGTAACCCTCTGAAGATGATAGCTTGGCTATCGAGACACGTTAGAGCCACGTAGAGACACGTTCAGAGAGATACTCTCAGAGATATCTCTTTGAAGATGGCTGTCAAAACGTCAAAACGTGTTAGTGCAACCTTTGTTGTATTTTTTAATCTTTCTTGGTTTCAGGGGGCAAGATTTGTATTTCAATTTTTGAAGATAAACACCAGCACCAAAAAAAAAACAATTTTTTCAAAAACTTGACTTTTTTTAATCTTTTCAACTTGAAGTTGTCTTTAAAAAGTCAACTTTTTATTAAAAATATTTAAACGCTTTTTTGACAATTTTAACGTTCAGTTCTCAAAAATTCTCAATTCAATAGCAATATTTTGAATTGTTTTAGAAATTTTAAGTTTAAAATAGAAATTTCGTCTTTTTTCTTCAAGATTTATGCTAAGACTTTAATGTTCAAACTTTTTCTTGTCAAAATAGGTTAGACGTAAAATTTTTTAGTATGAAAATTCAAGAAACGTTTTTAATTAATCGAAAATTTTATTCTTCATTTTGGATTCTTATTGGTCCAAAACGTTATCAGTATTAAAAGAAATGTTAAATAATATTAATGTGTTTATTTATTTTATTTAACATTTCTGCCACCCAATTTGAAAATATTAAACATTTTAGTAAAAATTACTAAATTACTACAAATTTAAATATTTTCAAACAGACAAAAATGTTAAAGAAAATAAATAAACATAATTTTTTTTACCAACAAGAGTCTACCATGAAGAATAAAATTAATAATGATAATCGAAAATTTATTTTCCAACTCTTTACTTTTTTTTAAAGTGTTCAGGTCGAACCTAAAATATTATGTTATTAAACTCGACTTTGTACTTAAAAATAACCATTTTTCTAGAAATGTTGACGTGTTTAAGCAGAAACGCCTTCTTAAACTTAAAGTTTAAAATGAAAACTTGAGGTTTTGACTTTTCCCAGAAATTTTGCAATAAAACTGAATATTCTTGAAAGAATTTAGTTTTTTTTTAAATTCTGGATTTTTTTGTTTAAATATGTCTTTGTATTGTGACCGAAGTTAAAACTGTAGAGTTGTATAGACAGTTAACGTTTACTAGAAACTAGCAGATACTAGGGAAATACGCAGCCGAAGAAATTACTCATAGGTTTGAGACATCTGTCGAATGTTTACAAGTAATTAGGACTATTAGGATGCATATCATAGGTAACATATTTATGCGTTCACGACTTTGAGATAACGAATATTCTAGTATGAGTGGAATACCAATACAAGCTAGCAATCGCATCTTAACTTAGTCAGCTGTAAATTATGGTTATACTAATAAGTTGTTAATTGTTTTGTTAAATTAAAGCGTTAAAAATACAGTGTTTAATTGCGCGAGTTAATAACATGCAATAATATTCAAATTTTCAACTTGTTAGTACTTCCAAGTTATTCTGTTTTAATGTTGAGAGTATTTTTAAATTTTTTTGTCAAAGTTTCAAATTTAATCTTACCAATAGTTTTCCTTAAGTTTCAGTTTTAGTATAAAAATATTTCATAGAATATTGTTTTTAATATAAAAATTACGACATGTTTTATGATTTTTTTTATAAAATTACAAACAAATTTGCTTAATAAATGTTTCCTAATCAGACTAAGATGAAGCCAAACTAAGCATTCAATTTTAATAGAACACTAATATTAAATATTTTTTGTTTAGTTTTCTCGTCTTTCGTTGAAGTTTCCTTCAAGTTGAACACCACTCAGCAACAGGTTATTATGTTAACGCAGAATTCACCACCAAAAAAACTTTAAAAAAGTGAGTAAATCTTACCCTGAAGTCAGGCAAAAATGTTCCGCTTCTGACGGTGCCGAATGAAGAAATCGCCGAAGGATGTGCCGTTGCAGTCACCAATACCGAACACAAAAGGACGATGAGCGTGGCGGCATTGACGGCGGCGGTCATCCTAACGAACGGCGGAGGTCAAAGGCGGACCGTAACGCGACGCGAAGTGAAGCTCCGACTACGGCCCTTCTCTTAAATAGCGTCGCTTCTTCGTATACAACAACCACCCCTATAAACGGATGCGCTTTACAGCTTCGCCACCATCCACCAGCGCACTTGTTTTTGTCCAAATTAAGTCACTATTTCACCCGGGGTACGAATTAATTAAAAAACTAAGAAAAAGTACAAGGGAACGTTTACGGAGCGATGACGCTTCCATAAAACGTGAAATAATTGTAAAAATAATACATTGTTCAAACTATCATTGAGGGAACACGACACTAACTAAAAAATCCTCTAAATTCGGGTACCGTGAAAAGTGAAATTTTATTTTCCGTGCCGTAATTTTTCGT
Organism: Dastarcus helophoroides; assembly: GCA_028583605.1. Classification (NCBI taxonomy): domain Eukaryota; kingdom Metazoa; phylum Arthropoda; class Insecta; order Coleoptera; family Bothrideridae; genus Dastarcus; species Dastarcus helophoroides. The sequence goes on from CM053329.1 coordinate 17,033,914, forward strand.
ATGTAGCTTATTATTGAAACTCGATTTTTTTCGCTGTTCGCCAATATTATCATCTCAATTTCACTGAACTTGTCCATGTCCGAATTTCAGAGCAGCTTCATTAAAACTTTGTTTAAAAACTGCCGAGTCCTCGAGGGTGCGTGCACGTGTGCTTCAGAGATCGAAGGTTTTTCAATGTGTAATTGCTGGAAAATCTGAAAAAGAAATAGCCTCAAGGTACATTCTGATACTCGGGATTAAAAGTATGAAATAATTTGAGATCTTAGCTTATTTCTTAATAGTTGTGAGTAAAAACAACACATTTTAATTGATTCCTGAGGGTTTTAATACGAGGATGGAATTTTTTCAATTTGCTTACTTCTACAAACTGTAGAGTAAATCTAATGCTTTTTTTTGTGTAAAACACGATGTTTCTATGGTTCAAACTCTAACGTATAAATAAGTAGAAATTTAGAGCAAGAATCTCAAATTTTTTAGGTATGTTCGTAATCTAGGTATTGGTATAAGGCAGGGGTCGGCGCGGCTCGCGAGCCGCATGCGGCTCTTTTAAAAGAAAAGTGCGGCTCTTTAAATTCCCTTAATAAAATAAATAAATAAAGGCTAGAGCGGACTCATTAAACAAGTGACCTACAGAAGTCGAAATTTCCAAAACCACCTTTCTAGAAATTTTTACGTTTTACTAAAATTTTGACAAAAACTTATGATTTCAAGAAGTAATTTTCCCAAATATTTGATTGATTTGTACTAACATTTTGAAAAAACACATGAAATTTAAAATTTCTAGAAAAGGACCAACTTGGGGAGTCGAAATTTCTAAAAAATATTTTTCTCATGATTTTTTACTTTTTTATTTGAAAATTTTCTAAAACCTTGGGATTTCGTAAAAAAAAGGTGATTTACTTTTTGTGTGAAAACAAATCTAAATTTTCAGGAAACGGCAAACATCAAAGTTTGAAATAAAAGCTGAAATTTCCAGAAAAAACCTGAATTTTCAAGAAAAGAGATTTTGAAAAAAATTGAAACAAAGAAAGAGACGTTCGAAAAAATTGAGAAAAAGCAACAGATTTCGAAAAAATTGGGAAAAAGGAATTTATCGAAGGTTCTCAATAAAAGGTAAAATTTTAGAAAAAGAAACGTAGAGTTTCGACAACAGATTGATACCCAGGACAAATTAAGAACCTGAAATTTTTAGACAATTTTGAATTTTTGAAATATAGTAAAATTTCAAAAAGAGAAATTGTAAAAATTAACTGAAAGCTTAGAAAAAATTGTCGATCTCTAAAAAAGTTAAAGTTTTCCAGTGAAGAAGAAAAAACTTTAATTTTAGGAAGAATTTCATGGAAAAATTTAGAACAACTCGAAATTTCGATAAAAAGTTGTAATTTTCCAGAGAAAGCTAAATTTTCAAAATAAATTTGCAATTTCAAGAACAGGACGAATTAAGAAAAACTCCATATTTTTAGATAAATTTGAATTTTGAGAAAATCGGTAAAATAATTTCGAAAGAAAATTCCAAGAAACTTTTGAGGAGAGTTGAACTTTAAAAAAAGGTCAAAATTTCCCAAAAAAAAAAGCCAAATTTTGAGATAAAGGAAGATATTTCGAAAAAAACTGAGAAAAAGGAAGAGATTTTAAAAAAATTAATGTATCTAATTAGGAAAAGGGAGAAATTTCGAAAAAAATGAATTTGTCGAAAGTTCGATAAAAAATTGTAATTTTCCAGAGAAAGCTAAATTTTGAAAATAAATTGGCAATTTCAAGAACAGGACGAATTGAAAAAAACTCCATATTTTCAGATAAATTCGAATTTTGAGAAAATCGGTAAAATAATTTCGAAAGCAAATTCCAAGAAAATTTCGAGAAGAGTTGAGCTTTAAAAAAAGGTCAAAATTTCCCAGAAAAAGCCAAATTTTGAGATAAAGGAAGAGATTTCGAAAAAAACTGAGAAAAAGGAAGAGATTTTAAAAAATAAATGATATCTAATTAGGAAAAGGGAGAATTTCGAAAAAAATGAATTTGTCGAAAGTTCGATAAAAATTGTAATTTTCCAGAGAAAGCTAAATTTTGAAAATAAAATTGGCAATTTCAAGAACAGGACGAATTAGAAAAAAACTCCATATTTTCAGATAAATCGAATTTTGAAGAAAATCGGTAAATAATTTCGAAAGCAAATTCCAAGAAAATTTCGAGAAGAGTTGAACTGATAAAAAAGGTCAAAATTTCCCAGGAAAAAGCCAAATTTTGAGATAAAGGACGGAGATAAAATAGGGAAAAAACTGGAAACTTCTAAATAAAGGTCAAAATTTCACCAAAAAGCCCAAATTTTTGAGATAAAGGAAGATATTTCGAAAAAAACTGAGAAAAAGGAAGAAATTTTAAAAAAAATTAATGTTATCTAATTAGGAAAAGGGAGAAATTTTCGAAAAAAATGAATTTGTCGAAAGTTCGATAAAAATTTGTGATTTTCCAGAGAAAGCTAAATTTTGAAATAAAATTGGCAATTTCAAGAACAGGACGAATTGAAAAAAACTCCTCATATTTCAGATCAATTCGATATTTAAGAAAATCTGGTAAAATAATTTCGAAAGGCAAATGCCAGAAAATTTCGAGAAGAGTTGAAGCTTAAAAAAGGTCAAAATTTCCCAGAAAAAGCCAAATTTTGAGATAAAGGAGGAGATTAACAAAAACTGGGAAAAATGAAGAGATTTAAAAAAATGAACATATCTAATTCGGAAAAAGGGAGAAATTTCGAAAAAAATGAATTTGTCGAAAGTTCGATCAAAAATTGTAATTTTTCAGAGAAAGCTAAATTTTGAAAATAAATTGGCAATTTCAAGAACAGGACGAATTAAAAAAAACTCCATATTTTCAGATAAATTCGAATTTTGAAAAAATCGGTAAAATAATTTCGAAAGCAAATTCCAAGAAAATTTCGAGAAGAGTTGAACTTTAAAAAAAGGTCAAAATTTCCCACAAAAAGCCAAATTTTGAGATAAAGGAGGAGATTTCAAAAAAAACTGGGAAAAATGAAGAGATTTAAAAAAATGAATTTATCTGATTCGGAAAAGGGAGAAATTTCGAAAAAAATGAATTTGTCGAAAGTTCGATAAAAAATTGTAATTTTTCAGAGAAAGCTTAATTTTGAAAATAAATTTGCAATTTCAAGAACAGGACGAATTAAAAAAACTCCATATTTTCAGATAAATTCGAATTTTGAGAAAATCGGTAAAATAATTTCGAAAACAAATTCCAAGAAAATTTAGAGAAGAGTTGAACTTTAAAAAAAGGTAAAAATTTCCCAGAAAAAGACAAATTTTGAGAAAAAAAAGAGATTCTAAAAAACTGGGAAAAATGAAAAGATTTTAAAAAATGAACTTATCTAATTCGGAAAAAGGGAGAAATTTCGAAAAAAATGAATTTGCCGAAAGTTCGATAAAAAATTGTAGTTTTCCAGAGAAAGCTAAATTTTGAAAATAAATTTGCAATTTCAAGAACAGGACGAATTAAAAAAAACTCCAAATTTTCAGATAAATTCGAATTTTGAGAAAATCGGTAAAATAATTTCGAAAGCAAATTCCAAGAAAATTTCGAGAAGAGTTGAACTTTAAAAAAAGGTCAAAATTTTCCAGAAAAAGCCAAATTTTGAGATAAAGGACGAGATTTGAAAAAAAACTGGAAAAATGAAGAGATTTAAAGAAATGAATTTATCTAATTCGGAAAAAGGGAGAAATTTCGAAAAAAAATGAATTTATCGAAAGTTCTCAAAGAACGCAAAATTTTAGAAAAAAAAACGTCGAATTTCAACAATAGATTGACACTCAAAACAAACCTAAAAACCTGAAATTTTTAGATAATTTTGAATTTGTTAAAAAAATGCAAAATTTCGAAAGGAGAAATTGTAAGAATAAACTGAAAGCTTAAAAAAATTGTTGAAATTTAAAATAGCCAAAGTTTCTCAGAGAAGAAAAACAAAGTTGAATTTTAGGAAAAACTTCAAGGAAAAAGTCAAAATTTTAATAAAAGCTCGAAATTTCGACAAAAAATTTACAATTTTCCAGGGAAAGTTAAATTTTGAGAATAAATTTGTAATTTCGAAGACAAGACAAATTATAAAAACTTCAAATTTTCAGATAAATTGAATTTTAGAAAAATTGGTAAAATAATTTCGAAAGGAAAGGGAATGTTGATAAAGCCTCCAATTTCAAGAAGTGTTAAACATTAAAAAAACGTCAAAATTTCCCAGAAAAAGTCAAATTTTAAGAAAAAAATTCAAATTTTGAAATTTGAAGATAGATGAATTTCGTTTGAAATAAAAGTTGATATTTCCGGAAAAATTTTAATTTAAAAAAAAAGAAGTTTCGAAAAATATGAATTTGTAAAAAAATCTCAAAGAAGCAAAATTTTAGAAAAAAAAAGTCAAATTTTGACATTAGATTGAATCCCAGAACAAATTTAACAACCTAAAATTTTTAGACAAATTTGAATTTTGTGAAAAATTGTAAAAATTGTAAGAGAAATTGTAAAAAAACTCAGAGCTTAGAAAAAATTGTCGAACTTTAAAAAGTCGAAGTTTTTCAGAGAAGAAGAAAATAATGAATTTGCAATTTTCCAGAGAAAGTTAAATTTTGAGAAAAAAAAAACTTCAAATTTTCAGAAAAATTCGAATTTTGAGGAAATTGGTAAAATAATTTCTAACTAAAAAGAAACGTGGGTAAAACTTCCAGTTTCGAGAAAAGTGTTGAACTCAACTGAACTGAACTGAACTGAAGTCAAAATTTCCCAGAGAAAGTCAATTTTAGGAACAAAATCAAATTTTTAGATAAAGTCAAACATTATGAAAATTGGTGAATTTCGTTGATAAAATCGCAGCTTGCAGAAACATAATAAAATGTTGAATTTTCAGTTAAAAGTTGGAATTTCGAGAAACACCTAATTTTGCGAAACAGGTCGAAATTTCCAAAAAATAAATATAAGTTTAAATATTCATTGAAAGTCAATATTTGGGGGAAATGGTGAAATTTGAAAAGAGAACGTAATTTTAAAAAAATAAAAATTTCGAGAAAAAAGTCGCAATTTAGAACAAAGTTAAGAGAGAGAAGTCAGTGTAGTTAACTAGTTAGTTAGTAGTTAGAAGTCAATGAGTGAGTTAATTATTTAGTTGGAGTGTTCCGAATTTCGTTTGGAAATAAAGTGGTTATAATTCACGCTTAATAATCATTTCGAAACGATAGCCCCCAACAATATTGACTGAAAATTTTGAGAAAAAGTCAAAGGTCAAAAAAACTTATATATTTATTTAAAAATAACATTTTTTCCTTATTGCATTTTCTCGTAATTTTTGCATTTTTCTTACAAATCAAATATTTTTGCAAAGTCTGTCTGAGTTTGAAGTTTCGATTTTAACTTTTATCTTCGTAATGTGGATTTAAACCCAAAATTTCCATTTTTTATAGAAACTTTCTTCAAGTTTTTATTATAATCTTCAGTTGTCTACATTTGTTATCGTAATTTAGGTAATAGTTTATTACAAATCCAAGTGCTTGGTTAATGCTGAATTTAATGTCGATATTTTGGTCTGTTTCTAGAAATTTCGAGTTTACGAAAATCTTTCTTTTGTCATAAATTGATTTACAAATCTTGTTTCCTGACAGGGGACAAAATTTATACATTAATTTTTGAAGGTATCCAAGGACCATCCATTTTTTTGTTACTTTTATAAGTTTCCAGGTTTTTTCAAAATCTAAATACTGTTACAGGCTTTATCGGTTCGAATTGATTACACGTGATGGATTACACCCACTTTATTATTGAACTCAACTGGGATCACCACAATTGAACAATTAACTCACCTATTATTAACTTCTACTAACTCACCAATTACACTGACTCTAACTGACTTACTTGGGGGAAAGCTGACCGCCTTTTATAGTTTTGGCTTCCGGCTTCTAGAACTTTTCGGCAGATAAGGCTTATTGTTTGCCGAAATTTCTGAAACGCTTATCTGCCGTTTGTTACGTTATCGCGGCCGCTTTCCCCTTATCAGATCCTTCTAGAAACTTTTTTTATTTACTAAATTCTACAATTCTATTCTAAATTATATTCCATCTATTTACATTGCGTTACAATATTGACATCTTTCTAAAAATGTCAGTGACTCTAACTAACTGACTCGAGGAAAAGGCCACCGCCTTATATAGTTTTGGCTACCAGGTTTTAGAAAAATCCAGCAAATAAGGCTTATCGTTTGCCGAAATTTCTGGAACGCTTATCTGTAGTTTGCTTCGTTATCGCGGCCGCTTTTCCCTTATTAGATCTTTCTAGAAAATGTTCTCTAAAAAATTCTGCAATTTACATTTCGCTACAATATTATGAGGAAGTTTAGGAACTCATTTGTGCAAGTTAAAAAAAAAGCTAAATGCACCAAGTCGATCTAAAAATGCTGTTATCTAACAAAAGAAAAATCTTAAATGCATTGAAAAATAAATCAAACTCAAATATTTGACAATAAATTGATGGGATTTTTTTTAATCATGTTTTCGAATCTTTGAGTTTTAAGTCAAAATTATACAAAGAAATAATTTTGGTGAAACAAACTGGTCCTTAGTTATTTTCAAGAATTGAAATACAAAGCTTGTCCCCTGAAACCAAAAAAAGATTAAAAAACACAACAGAGGTTGTTCTATCTCTGCTGCATCTCTCTGAAGATGATAGCTTGGCAATCGAAACGCGCTGAGCAACCTCTGTTGTGTTTTTTAATCCTTCTTGGTTTCAGGGGACAGATTTGTATTTCAATTTTTAAAAATGTCGCTTTCTTCAAAATTTTGAGTTTATATTTTCAATGTATTGCATCAAATAACGATTTTAATATCAAAATATAAACTATTCTTTTTTGAAATGTTCGTCAAGTTTTTTTTATTTATACTCATCTCAAAATTTTTCTAAATTATTTCTAATGTGACTGATGGCATTTTTTGGAAATTTTTTTTACCAAAATTCCGATTTTTCGGTCACTTACTTTTTTTTAAGTTTGAGTTTAAACTATAAATTTAAAAAAATTGTACTCAAAATGTTTGTTTTTTTTAGAAATATTATTCTTTTTCTAGTAATACTAAGTCTTTTTCGAATTTCGTTTCGAGCTGTTGCAGTTTATTTTTAAATTTTAGAGACATTTTATTTTTTATGTCGATTCAATCTCAGAAGGTTGGTTTATTATCAAAGTTCTAAGATTAATCTTGGAAAGAGGGGAAAATCTGTAAGAGAAATGTTCAGAATTTTATAAAAAAAGTAAATAAAAACCGAAAGTATAAATAGGAAATGTTTGAAAATCTCTACGGAGATCCTCCTCCTCCTGCTCCTATGGCGCTGCAGCTCGATTTCAGGCCCTCCTAAGCAACATTGATTAGTACAATAAACGTTTATTAAATTAAAATTGCGTTTATTTTAACTTTAAAAAACGTTTATATACCATTCAGTGTTGCTTGGGCTGGCCTCCTCCAGCTCCTCTTCTTCCATACTATTCTATCCAGAGGTGTTTCTCCAAAGCTCTACTTGCGCGATGTTTAGAGCGTCTTCCCTAACCCCGCCTTCCCATCTTCTTCTCTGTCTTCCTACTGTTCTTTTACCATCTATTTTTCCATTGAGAACTTTGTTTGGAGCTCTGGAGTGTTCGATCCTCGCTACATATTCTGCCCACTGCAGCCTTTTTAGTTTTGTGTAGGTCTCTATGGAGATAGTCGATTGTAAACATGGGCCAAACATAAAGTATCTTTTATAATCGAAAATTCACGTCTTAAACGAACAACCTGTTTTCCCAATGTACGTGGCACTACAAGAGCAGGACATTGGAGTGTTAGAGCAAAAGTTTTTCGTTAGGAAAGCGTACAGATCGTTAAGATTTTAGTGTGTTCAAATGGATGATATTCCATGGAACTGAATTTTGTACTTATTGCAGCGAAATGTAAATTATACAATTTAGTATGTCAGAAAATGTTCTAGAAAGATCTGATAAGGGGAAAGTGGCCGCGATAACGAAGTAAACGGCAGATAAGCGATCCAGAAATTTCGGCAAACGATAAACCTTATCTGCGGGATTTTTCTAGAACCTGGGAGCCAACACTATATAAGGCGGTCGCCTTTCCCTCGAGTCAGTTAGAGTGAGTCAGTGTAATTAGTAAGTTAGTAGTTAAAAGTCAAAAAGTGAGTTAATTATTCAGTTGTAGTGTTCCGAGTTTAGTTTAAAAATAAAGTGGGCATTATTCAGCAAGTGTTTAATAATCATTTCGAATCCATAAGCCCGTAACATTATCTACGTAAAAAAGCCATCTATTTAGAATGTTTTATTAAATTATAATTTGATGGAACAAACATTTTAATTTCAGTACAAATTGAGTTGCAAATATTTCAATAATTCTGCTGTTACTTTTGTCCCAACCTTAATTTTAATCAAAATTAAGCACAATGTGACTAAGAAGTGTAAAACTTCTTCGTACATAATCTCACAATTACGATACAAATATAATTAAAATTTCAGCGACCCATTCGCATCGACAATGAAAATTATCTTCAGTCGACGAGGATTTCTCTCTTTAATTTGTGTATCTGCAGCTCCACCTAACGTTTGCCCCGATTAAAATTCGTATAAGGTCATTGAAGCTTTCGAACTTATGTTTTTCTTGTGAGATCGTAAATTGAAAGTCTTGATTAATTTCGACAAAGTTATAAGGTGATATTCGAGAAAACCTACTTTGTGTTTTCTCCAATAATAAAGAATAATTTCCAGTATTCCTCATATTTCTTGGAAGCTTTTCCTCTTTCGCGCTTAGACAGATATTTGATGCGACTCAATCTTGTTTTATACCTTATACCAGGGGTCGGCAAACTTTTAAGCCAAAAGAGCCACCCGCAATGAAAAAATTGGTTTCGTAAATTCCAAAGAGCCACAAGTTTTTATTTTTGATTTCAGATTTTATTTCACAGTTGAATCAAATAAATCAGACAAAATATAGGACAGGGAGAGACCCCTCTAACTCATGTAGTCAAAAGAAAACATATTCAGCCCAAAAGACCTTTCATTTTTCTTGTAAATTCGACTTTTTTAACTCTTCTCTGTATTCGTTTTTTTTATAAATATGTATTTAGACTTTTTTCCCCAAATCTTCCTCTTTTCTCAAAACTCGACAATCTGTGAAAATGTTTACTTTTTTTTAAATTCGACTTACACTGGAAGATTCGACTTATTTCTCAAAAATTCATCTTTTGTCGATTTCGTAATAAAAAAAGTAAAAATATGAAGTAACAAGAACAAAGATAAAAAAAAATATAATTTTGGAAAAAAGTCAAATTTAAGAATAAATCTAAATTTGGAAAAAAGAAAATTTGAGAAAAAGATCGAAATCTTCAAAAACTATTTCATTTAACATTAATTACGAATATTGATTAACGAATATTAGGATGGATGGTCTCGAAAACCAAGGTGCAGCTTAGAAAAATGTACCACATGAAGACATATCCTACAAATTCTACAATTACATTTCGTTACAATATATTTAGTGAAAAGGTCAAAATATTAAGGTAGAAGTAGTCGTAAAACATGTTTCAACATTTTAAAATAAGGATTAAAAATTTTGAAACTAAAGCCTTTTTAAAGCAAAGTCAGAACAAGGAATCGTCGAAATTTGGAGTTAAAAGACAATTTTAGTAAAAAGGTGAAAATAGAACGTATCAAAAATACAAATCTTGCCCCCTGAAACCAAGACTTGTATTTCAATTTTTGAAGATAAACAAGGACCAGTCCATTCCACAAAAGAAAAGAAAAGATCAACTCATACTTTGAGATAAAAGTCAACATAAAAGAGTTAAATATTCTGAGTTTCTCAATAGTTTTGATATTTCGGGTTAAACACCAAAAACCTAAAGTAAAAATCAGTGTTGTTATAAATGTGGTACGTCATGAGAGCCGCACACTACCACAGGTAGGAGCACTTGATTTACATTCATCTATGAGGCTAAGAGAAATCGAAATATTAAAGTGAAAGTGGAAATTACAAATAAAAACTTGTCAACATTGATAAAAAAACATCGAACAGTTGGAGCTTTTTTGAAATTAAAGTCGACATTTCCAAAAAACGTAGAAACTTTAAATTAAAAGATATTTTAGAAAAAATGCTAAAATAGAAAGAATTTAGGCAAAAAAAGTTAAGATTCGTTAAATAGTCAATATTTGTAAATTATTTAAAAAATTTTAATTTTTCGTTTCGATATTTTAAATTTAATTAAAAGAAGTTGAAGAAACAATTTCTAAAAATTAAAATCAAATGTTGTAAATCTACGGAGGCAGAAATGTAGACTACTGGGTTATTTTGCTACATTTATTCCTGTGAGTAAAAAAGGGTCGAAATGTTAAGGTAGAATCAGAATTTTCGAAAATCAACTTTAGAACATTTCTATAAAAATCAAATTAAAGCTAGTTCCAACATTAAAAAAAAAAGATTAGAAATTTTGAGACTGAAACCTTTTAGAAGCAAAGTCCAAACAAGGAATCGTCGAAATTTGGAACTGATAGACAACTTTAGCAAAAAGATGAAAATTGAAAGTGTCAACTCTTATTTTGAGATAAAAGTCAACATAAAAAATATTATAATTTTGAGTTTCCCAATAGCCCTAATATTTTGGATTTAAAATCGCAATCCTAAAGGAAAAATGTTCAAATATCGATGTTTCTATAAATGTAATATGTCATCTGAGCCGCACACCATCAAAGGTAGGAGCACGTGATTTACATTTATCCGTGAGGCTGAGAGGAATCGAAATATTGCAATGAAAGTAGAAATTACGAATAAAAACTTTTCAACTTTGCTGAAAAAGTATCGAGCAGTTGAAGCCTTCTCTTCAAATCAACATCTTATGGTCTTTCTCCTGGACTTTTCCATTTGATATCCCATTTTCTCGCGAGAGATCTCTTTAGGTCGTCATCGAGGGCATCTTATCCGAGACAATGGCGATTAACGCAGGGATAAAGTTACGAATAAAAATTTTTCAACATTGCTAAAAACGCATCGAGCAGTTGGAGCCTTCTCTCCAAATCATCATCTTATGGTCTTCCTCCTGGACTTTGTCATTTGATATCCAATTTTCTCGCTGAGAGATCTCTTCAGGTCGTTGTCGATGGCATCTTATCCGAGACAATGGCGATTAATGCAGGGATGAAGTTACAAATAAAAACTTTTCAACATTGCTAAAAAAGCATCGAGCAATTGGAGCCTTCTCTTCAAATCATCATCTTATGGTCTTCCTCCTGGACTTTGTCATTTGATATCCATTTTTTTCGCTGAGAGATCTCTTCGGGTCGTCGTCGATGGCATCTCATCCGAGTCATTTACGATTAATGCAGGGATGCCTTAGAGGCCTGTCCTGTCTCCTACTCTGTTTCTGTTACACATAACGATCTCTTAGCTTCAACTTCCAATCCGATATACAGCTAGGCAGCCTGGTGTCATATTTTTTCTTCGACAAACCATTATCCATCTCTGCTTCAGATCGACTAGGGGAACAGTAGACACAGATGATTAATCGAGATCTCGAAATCATTATGGAGTGGGATAAGTAAAATCTGGTCGACTTCAATGCTTCAAAAACTTAGAGCCACGAAAGAAGAAAACATCAAGGGATAATGCAACAAACATACTAATCAACGGTAAAATCCTCCCAATAGGAGCTAATCTGTCTACCCTAGGAGTGAATGCGAGCATTGGACGATCATGTGCGCACCAAGTCCGCGCCTATCAGAAGCTAGGATTTATTTTTAGAGCTAAAGAGTACTTCACATCTCATCAGCTACTCACACTACAGAATGAGACATGTTAGGTGAAGGTATCACGTGACTTCCTGCGCTCAAGCGAATTCCGTTCTCATCATTCGTCAGTTGTAAATACAATGAGTGAGCAAGAGGTTCATCCGCACGTTGCGCAGCGCATTATTATTAAATTGCTTGCCGTTGAAGGTGTAAAGCTCGCTGAAATTCTTCGTAGACTAGAAGCACAGTTTGGAGAGTAGACTAGAAGCACAGTTTAGAGATATTTGTTTGAAGAAAACTTAAGTGTATGAATGGCCCAAACATTTTTAGAAGGACAAACTCAAGTCGAAAATGAACCCCATGCCCGTTGTCCTTAGACCAGTGTATCTGCGGACAAGATTAACGCTGTTTAACTCCTTTTGGGAGGTAATCGCCGTTTAACTGTTGCTAAAATTGCAGCTCAGATGGGGATAAGCTTTGAAAGTGCTCAATCTATCATTACAGATGAGCTGAGGTTTCGAAAAATTTCTACCAGGTGGGCACCTCGTCTTTTGACTGAAGAACAGAGACAACCACGTTTGAAAGTTTGTCAGCGCCATCTTGAACGTTTTCAATGTAAAAGTGATAGTTTTTGCAACGTATCGTTACGTGTGATGCGACTTGGGTCCACCATTACACCCCTGAATCTAAACAAGCAAGCATGAAGTGGAAAAGAAAGGAAGAAGGTGCACCCATCAAGGCAAAAACTCATCTCTCAGTTGGAAAGGTTCTTGCGACAGTATTTTGGGATTTTAAAAGAGTTGTGCGCGTCGATTTTCTGCATGAACATCGTACGTCTTGAAAAGTTGACTTTTTTGAAATCTTTTACACGTTTTTTTAAAATTTTCCCTACAAAAATTGTTTATTTTTTTTAAGTCGTGTTTTTAGAAGCTGGGCTTTTTTCAATATTTCAACCTTTTAAAATTTGCGATTTTTTTGTAATGTTGTCCGGCACTCCCCTTTTTTCTGACTTTGTTTATTTCTAATTTAGATTTTTTGAACTTTTGACATATTTTGAAATTTTTGATTATTTTTGTGAACTACTGTTCAAAATTGGCCATTTCTTTAATATTAGGACTTTTTTGAAGAAGGTTACATTTTACAAATTCTGGATTTTTTTCAATATCGATTTTTCGAACGTCTTTATACAAACTGTAATAATTTGTCCAAATTTTCAATCTTTGAAAATTTCTTTTTGTTGAAGTGTCGAGTTTTTGGAAGATGGACTTTTTTCAAAAATTCAACTTCAAAATTTGCGATTTTTTTTACTTCGTCCTGCTCCCCCCTTTTTTCGACTTTCTTTTTTTTATGTTAAATTATTTAAAATTTTGACGTATTTTAAAATTTTCGCTTATTTTGGCAAACTGCTTCAGAGTTGCCATTTTTCAAATATTAGGACTTTTTTGAAAAGGCTGACTTTTTACAAATTCTCGATTTATTTTAAATATCGATTTTTTGAACGTCTTGATACAACTGTAACATTTTGTCAAAATTCCAATTTTTAAAAAGTTGAAGTGTCGAATTTTGGGAAGGAGGGATTTTTTCCAGATTTCGACTTTTTAAAATTTGCAATTTTTTTAAATTTCGTTCTGCTTTCTCTTTTTTCTGACTTTTTTTATGTTAGATTATTTGAAATTTTGACATATTTTGAAATTTTCGATTATTTTAGTAAACTGCTTTTCAAAGTTGCCATTTTTCAAATATTAGGACTTTTTTGAAAAGGCTGACTTTTTGTTAATTCTCGATTTATTTTAAATATCGATTTTTTGAACGTCTTGATACAACTGTAATATTTGGTTAAATTTTCCAATTTTTAAAAATTTCTCCTTGTTGAAGTGTCGAGTTTTGGGAAGAAGGGATTTTTTCCAGATTTCGGCTTTTTAAAATTTGCGATTTTTTTCTAAATGTTGTCCTGCTCTCCCCTTTTTTCTGACTTTCATTTTTTTATGTTAGCTTATTTGGAATTTTGACATATTTTGAAATTTTCGATTATTTTTGTGAACTACAATTTAAAGTTTGCCACTTTTCACATATTAGGACTTTTTAAAAATGCTAACTTTTTCAAATTTTCAATATTTTCAAATATCGATTTTTTGAACATCTTGATAAAAACTGTAATATTTTGTCAAAATTTCCAATTTTTCAAAATTTCTCCTTGTTGAAGTTTCGAGCTTTTGAAAGCTGAGCTTTTTTCAACATTTCAACTTTTTAAAATTGCAATTTTTTTTTAAATTTTGTCCGGCTGTCCCCTTTTTTCTGAAATTCTATTTTCTAATTTAGATTTTTTGAAATGTTGACACATTTTGAAATTTTCGAATATTTTCGTAAACTACTTTTTAAAATTTGCCCTTTTTCAAATATTAGGACCCTTTTGAAAATGCTTACTTTTTACAAATTTTCGATTTTTCAAATATTGATTTTTTAAACATTTTAATACAAACTGTAATATTTTGTCAAAAGTTCCAATTTTTGAAAATTTCTTCTTGTTGAAGTGTCGAGTTTTTGGAAGCTGGGCTTTCTTCTAAATGTCGACTTTTCAAAATATGCGATTTTTTTTTTCAATTTTGTCCGACTCTCCCCTTTTTTTGAAATTCTTTTTTTTCTAATTTAGATTATTTGAAATGGTAACATATTTTGAAATTTTAGATTATTTTCGTGAATTACTTTTTAAAACTCGCCATTTTCCAAATGTTAGGACTTCTTTGAAAATGCTGGCTTTTTGCAAATTATCGATTTATTTTAAATATCGATTTTTTGAACGTCTTGATACAAACTGTAATATTTTGTCAAAATTTCCAATTTATCAAAATTTATCCTTGTTGAAGTGTCGAGTTTTTGAAGCTGAGCTTTTTTCAATATTTCGACTTTCTAAAATTTGCGATTTTTTTAAAAATTTTGTCCGGCTGTCCCCTTTTTTCTGAAATTCTATTTTCTAATTTAGATTTTTTGAAATGTTGACACATTTTGAAATTTTCGAATATTTTCGTAAATTACTTTTTAAAATTGGCCCTTTTTTAAATATTAGAACTCGTTTAAAAATGCTTACTTTTTATAAATTCTCGATTTTTTCAAATATCGAATTTTTAAACGTCTTGATACAAAATATAATATGTTGTCAAAATTTCCAATTTTTGAACATTTCTCCTTGTTGAAGTGCCGAGTTTTTGGAGCTGAGCTTTCTTTAAAATGTCCAATTCTTAATATTTGCAATTTTTTTAAATTTTATCCGACTCCCTCCTGTTTTTTCTGACTTTCAATTTTTTTTCTAATTTCGAAATTTTGACATATTTTGAAATTTTTAATTATTTTCGTGCACTACTTTTCAAAATTGGTCAATTTTCAAATATTAGGACTTTTTTGAAAATGTCGACTTTTGGCAAACTCTCAAATTGTTTTAAATATTGATTTTTTTGAACGTCTTGATTTTTTTTCTCAACATTTCCAATTTGTGAAAATTTCTCCTTGTGTCGAGATTTTTGAAAGATAGACTTTCTTCAAAATTTGAATTTTCTGATGCTTTTTAATGTTATCTTTTAGTTTTTTTTTTAAGTTTAATCCATTCGCAACAGGTGCCTTCAAGGACTACGAGTAGGATGCGGAAACAAGGATAGATGGTTTCTTTTCTTTTCTATTTTCAATACTTTTTTCTTTTTTCTTCAAAATTTTGCCTCTACTACTGCCAGCTATTGGATGAAGCAAAACGTGCATATCGTCGGAAGAGGCGCGAGTTTTCGATCAGAAATGTGATTTGGCTTCACGACAATGCCGCCCGCCTTCACTTAGCCAATCTGACACATCAAATTAGAGTAAATGCATTGGGCAACATTAGAACACCCTCCGTATAGTCCCGACTTATCACCATGCGATTATCATATTCTTGGGGCACTGAAAAAAGGTCTAGGAGGTGCATGATGATGCTGCTGTTGAGACATTTGTGCGCCATTGGCTACACACACGCCTATCTTCTTCTTCTTATAATGTATTATATGTAATTTAATAAACCTGTGCTAACTCCGAAAGTATTCGTCCTAATGAAAAAAATGTAGAGAACAAATTTGAGCTGCATTCCATCCTGCGGCTAAATCAGGTTTTGTATTTGAAAAATGGATCAAATTTAGGTCAAAAAGCCTTTGAATATAGGCATCTATTTTTTATAAAACTTTACTTCTCGAGAACTATTACGATATTGAAAAAAAAATGCAATTTCCCGGTAAGCTATGACCCAATATCTACTAATTCTATTAAAATCTAAATTTTATATTTAGAAATCCAGGAGAACAGCTATTTTTAGCAGTATTTTGAAAACCATTGGACCGAAAATTATAAAAAAAATTATTTTGGGATCCTTAGATATAACCCTTTCAAATGATATCTCACATGATATATCAAATGAAACTTTGTTTGTTTTCTTTAATTCCGAAAATGTTTTTTTTTTAAATGTTGTTTACTAATAAAAAATTTCAACTTTTTTTAGGAATAGGATCTATTTTCTCTTGAAATTTTGGGTTTAATCTTTAAATTTCGATCTTTTTTTTATCGAAATTTGAATTTTAAATTCGAACTTGAGAATTTCAAGAATAAATTTAAAATTTCTAGAAAAATTTGAAATTTTCATTTAGAATTTTCTTTGGTCCTACAGTACTAGTAATTTTTTAGAGAAATATCAAATTGTAAAAAAGATGGAAATTTAAAAGGTTTATTTTTTCTTGAAATTTCAATATATTTCCCAAAGTTTTCTTATTTTTATGCAGATTTGAAGTTTATTTTCCCTAAACTTATGCTTAACAAAAAATGTCGACTTTTTGTAAAGACATTTTAAATTTTTTTTAAATTTCGGTAATTTTCTCTCAGAAATTTTGCTTTGTTTTCCTAATTTTTTTTTGAAATATTGACTTTTCCTGGAGATTTTGTCTTTAAAATATTTTTTCTTGTAGAAATTTTGATTTCTCTCTCTTTGTTTTGAAAATTTAAAAGTTTTTTAATGAAATTTTAATATTTTAAAGTTCAGTTTATTTTGTAATTTTAAATTTCCAAATCAAATTAGAGAGAAATCAAAATTTCTACAAGAAAAAATATTTTAAAGACAAAATCTCCAGCAAAAGTGGATTTTTCAAAAACAAAATTAGGAAAACAAAGCAAAATTTCTGAGAGAAAATTACCGAAATTTGAAAAAAAATTAAAATGTCTTTACAAAAATTCGACATTTTTTTTCTACAAATTTTGATTTCTCTCTAATTTGATTTGGAAATTTAAAATTACAAAATAAACTGAACTTTAAAATATTAAAATTTTGTTAAAAAACTTTTAAATTTTCAAAACAAAGAGAGAGAAATCCAAATTTCTACAAGAAAAAATATTTTAAAGACAAAATCTCCAGGAAAAGCAACAATTTTTGTGTAAAATGTTTAGAGGAAAACACAAATGTTATAAGAAAAAAAAGCAAAATTTCTTAGAGCAAAAAATCTAAATTTGAAAAAAAATTGAAATATCTTAAGAAAAAAATGAAATTTTTTTGTTTTTTCCAAAATGTTGAAATAATTGGGGTTTTTCAAAACATTTTTTGTCAAAACTACAAAATAAAATGAACCTTAAATTATCAAAGTATCGTGAAAAAACTTGACATTTTTAAAGCAAATTAGAGGAACATAAAGAAAAATCTGGAGAAGTTGGAATTTCTAGAAGAAATTTTAAGAACAACACTTTTTTTTTATATTTTAAAAAAAAATTTTTATTTTTAAGTATTTCTTCCTCATTGTTCCCTTTCCATGTTATGCACTGCTGACGAGCTCAAATGAGAGCGAAACACCGATGTCCAGTGCTACAACTTTTTTTATGTATTTTTTTATATTTTCCTAATTTATCAAAAAAACAAAATTTCTATTTTTTCCATATCTAATTTTTGGTCTCCTATTTTTCATTATTCCTATTCTATGTTTGATGGAACGGAGCGGTCCTTGGTTATCTTCAAAAATTGAAACACAGAACTTGTCCCCTGAAACCAAGAAAAATTAAAAAACACAACAAAGGTTGCCCTAACGCGTTTCGACAGCCAAGCTGTCATCCTCAGAGAGAAACTCAAGTTTCATGTTTCATGTTTCTCTCTGAAGATGACAGCTTGGCTGTCGAAACGCGTTAGAGCAACCTTTGTTGTGTTTTTTAATTTTTCTTGGTTTCAGGGGACAAGTTCTGTGTTTCAATTCCTATTCTATGTAAAATAAAATAACCTCTTAATTTGTGAACTGTCATGAAGTGACGTTTTCAATAAATTTAAATATCACGCAGTCGCATTTCAAAAACTGTCAATTTCAGAAAATTGTCAACAAACCATAAAAATTTAAATATTTCCAAACTGGGCCGAAGAAATGTTAAATAAATTGAAAAACACTTTCAAGAAAAATGGAAATTTCGAGAAAATTTATTTTTATAAAATATTTAGGAAAAATGGAAACTTTTCAGAAAAAAATCAAAATATCCTAAAAAAATCGAAATATCTGAAAAAAAACTCAAAATTTTAATACAAAATGAGATTTGAGGTAAAAGTTCGAAGATACCGTCCTTACTGATTTTTTAGAGAAATAGTAAAATGCGAGATGAGTTGAATTTAGATTTTTTCTTGAAATTGTAATTATTTTCCCAAAATATTGACATTTTCAAAGAAATTTAAATTTTTTTCTTAACACTTTAATTTCTGCTCGAAATAATTTCTTCTTTGAAACTTTTACAAAAATTAGTTTTCGAAAATGTGATTTTGATTAAAACTAAAAATAAAATAGGTTTTTAAATATCGTAACTTCATGAAAAAAACATAAAATTTCTATAAAAAGAAATCAGAGAGGATTTAAAATTTCTACAAAAAATTTTGTAATGAAAAATGTTCAGAAAATTTTGAGAAAAAAGCTCATAAGCTGCAGTTCCACAGTGCCTATACGCCAGCCGCCACTGGTTCCGACAAGTAAGTACTAAGGAATCAACGAAGGTCAAGCGTGTGAATCTCAGACTATCTTTAATGTTTAAATTTAAGTTGAACGAATACTATTAACGACATTTAAGTGTGAAAAATTTAAATTTAAACGCAAATTTTCAATTAAAAATCAGCAAGTTTTAAAAACTTTATTGAAATTTAAAAAAAAATAAAAATTTGTTTACAAAATCTAAATTTACAGTTAAAAAAAGGCATTTTCAAGTTTGCGTTGTAAGTTTTGGTAAAAGTTTAAAAATTTTACATTCAAGTCAAAATTTTGTCAATTTAGATAGGTCAAAATTTTTGTTTGGAAAAGTTGCAATCATAATTTTAGGGAAAAAGATGAAAATAAAAAGTATGACCTTGGGACTTTGAGAAAGTACTAGAAGTTAATAAAAAAATTCTTTATATTTGGGGATTAAAGTGTAAGTAAAAATATCCTAATTTCGAGTTTAAAGTCAATATTACCGAAAAAAAAACCAAAATTTTTTATTTTAATAATTTTAATTGACGAAAAATTTTTTAAAATTTAAAAATGTGCTCTTGGTGGTCCATAGGTAAAATTATTTTCAGTTAAAAATTTGGTTATTTGAGGGTCATCAGTATTACAGCTGTTTTTCCATGAAATCTTCTCTAAAATTCGCAAAAGTTCTCATGGAGCATCCAAATCAAAATAATTTTGAGCTTAAATATTGGGAATTTGACACGTTAATCAGTATTTCAATTGTTTTGCCAAAAAAACTTCTCGTCTTAGAGAATCATAGGTAAACTAATGTTATATTAAAAAGGTTGGGTTTTGATGATTGACCTGGCCATTGTTTTACCATGAAATCTTTAAAATGAGCAAATCTTTTAAGCCAAACGTTAGGCATTTAGTACTTTGCCAATATATCAATTTTTATTCACGAATAATTCTTTAAAATTCAATAATGTGCTCTTGGTGGTTCATAGCCAAAATAATTGTATGTTAAAAAGCTGGTTCTTTGATGGTCACCAGTATTACAGTTGTTCTCCCATGAAATCTCCTCTAAAATTCGCAAATGTTCTCATGGAGCATTCAAATCAAAATAATTTTGGGCTAAAATGTTGGAAATTTGATATGTCATCAGTATTTTAATGGTTTGCCAAAAAACATTCTCTTCTTGGAGAATTACAGGTAAAATATTGTTATAATAAAAAGTTTGGGTTTTGATGGTGGACCTGGCAGTTGTTTTTTCATTAAATCGCTAAAATTCGCAAATCTTTCCCATGAAATCTCCTCTAAAATTCGCAAATGTTCTCATGGAACATTCAAATCAAAATAATGTTGAAATAAAATGTTGGAAATTTAATATGTCATCAGTATTTTAATTGTTTTGCCAAAAAACATTTTATTCTTGGAGAACCACAGGTAAAATAATATTATATTAAAAAGTTTGGGTTTTGATGGTTGACCTGGCAGTTGTTTTTCCATTAAATCACTAAAACTCGCAAATCTTTTAAGTCAAACGTTAGGCATTTTGTAGTGTACCAATATTTCAATTGTCTATTCACGAAAAATTCTTTAAAATTCAAAAATGTGCTCTTGGACGTCCGTAGGCAAAACAATGGTATGTTAAATAGCTGCTTATTTGCTGATCATCAGTATTGCAGTTGTTTTCCCATGAAATCTTCTCAAAAATTCGCTAATGTTCACATGGAGCATCATAGTCAAAATAATTTGCAGCTGAAATGTTGGGAATTTGAATATGTTATCAGTATTTCATTGGTTTTGCTAAAAAACATTCTCTTCTTGAAGAATCACAGGTAAAATAATATTGTTACGGGCTTTATCGGTTCGAATTGATTACACTTATCGAATAATACCCACTTTATTACCAAACTAAACTCGATTACCAAACTACAACTTGATAATGAACTCACTTATTGACTTCTTACTAACTCACTAACTACACTAACTTTTAACCAACTGACTCGAGGGAAAGCTGAGCGCCTTTTATAGTTTTTGCCCCCGGCTTCTAGAACTTTTCGGCAGATAAAGCTTATCGTTTGCCAAAATTTCTGGAACGCTTATCTGTCATTTGTTTCGTTATCGCGGCCTTTTTTTATTTACTAAATTATACAATTTTATTCTAAATTCAGTTAAGGCCCAAAATTTTGTTAAACGTCAAGAATTTCTGTTAAAGTCACCGTTTTGAAAGGAAAGTCTAACTTTCCAAAAAAAAATTGGTGGTTTCAATTCGCAATCAAATTTATAGTGAAAAAATTGAAAGCGTAAACCCGGTAACATAAAAAAAATAATATTTTGAAAAAAAATGAAGAAAAAACCCGTAACACTATAAAATTTTCAGTGTATTTTTGGGATCTTTTAAGACTGGAAAGGTGCAATTAATATCCTTAGTCCTTATTTGCAAAGTTGTAGCAAGGGAATATCCCTAATTAGAGAATTTTTTACCCCTTTTTTTAATTAACTTTCCTATACTAATTTTTCTTATTAAAAACTTATACCTGATTGAGAATACTTTGCAGTTTTCAAAACTTTACTTGTACTTTCTGTACAATGATTACGTTCCGAGCTATTGTTAACAAAGTCAAAAACCACTTTTTTGTTTTGAATGAAAATAATTGAGCGAAAAATCACGATAGAAGCCTGAAAAATTAGTCATCTTAAAGATAATTAAATTATCTAGCAAAACCTTGAAAGAATATTACTAGAAAAGAATGATTGAAGTTCCTGCACCTTTTTAAAAATAAAGTGAAATTTGGAAAAATCTTTGGCGCATAGTTTTCTCAAGATTAGTCACAAATTTTTAAAGCTAAAATAGTTTCAACTCAAAACCTGAAAACTAGAAACCTGCAGCTTTAATTTGCTGCATATTATTGTTGCAAAATGTAAATTATAGAATTTAGTACGTAAGAAAATTTTCTAGAAAGATCTGATAAGGGGAAAGCGGCCGCGATAACGAAGCAAACGGCAGATGAGCGTTCCAGAAATTTCGGCAAACGATAAGCCTTATCTGCGGGATTTTTCTAGAACCTGGGAGCCAAAACTATATAAGGCAGTCGCCTTTCCCTCGGGGGACTTAGTTAGAGTCAGCCAGTGTAATTAGTGAGTTAGTAGTTAGAAGTAAATAAGTGAGTTCATTATTCAGTTGTAGTGTTCCGAGTTTAGTTTGGTAATAAAGTGGGTATTATTCAATTCACGTGTTAATAATCAATTCGAACTGATAAGCCCCCAACATTATTATTCTCTGTGACTATTTCACTTTGAGTTACAACTTTTAGAAAATCACCTAAAAATTTGGAATCTTTCAATCTATTAATTTCTGTACCTAGTGCATTTATGGCCAAAATGCACCTACTTTTAACTAAATTTTAAAGTATAAATAATTAAAATTTAATCTACGGTATCAATTAAGGCCCCAGTCGAAGTTTAAATTAAGATCCGTCACCTGGCCCCGTGCAACAAACCATCAAGTCTTTTTTGCCCAAGTAGAGCCCTTATGTCGTATTTATTGGTGTCGTGGGTCGAACTAAATCTAACTTAGGATACTTTGGAGGCGAGGAAAATGCTTCAATTTCAATTTCCACATATTTGTGCCAAACTTTTATCTGTTATATTACTCGGGCGAGATATACTGGGGACTTTGTCAGCGTTCAATTTCGATATCGAACTTTTAAAAATATTTTCCAAGTTTGGAATATGTTTAGCGAATTCGCGCACGAATTTTACAAGAAGATTTAACCAGAAATTAGATTTTTCTTACCTAGTGGGAGAAATCTGTCGGAGGTCATAATAGGGAAATCTGGGGGCACACAATTCACTTTTTTATAGACTAGATGACTCAATTTTTAAACCACTGAAGAGAGTGAAAGTTTTATCAACGTTTTAGTAGACGAGCCCTATGAAGACTAACGATCTATGGTTAAATCTAGTTCCTAGTTAATAATATTTGCTTAAGGGTTATAAATTCCATTGTTTGGAGTCTAAATATTTAATATTATTCTGCTAGGTGGTATTTTAATAAATTAATTCGGTTTAAACATTGTTTCTTATCATATACACACATTGGTATGTGATACTAGTGGATTAAACTTCCTAAAATATAGTAAAGCGAGCAATCACGTTTAGAAAAAATTGCCAAGATTTAATGTATTATTAAAACTGCCACTTATCAGTTGGTAAGCTTTTAAGAAGCATTTTTGGATTTTTTTTATTTTTACGAAACGAAATAGGATTTTGAATAAGTCAAACCATCAAAATTAATTTAATCTGTGATCTAAATTGAAAAAAATTCTCGAATTCTCCACAAATAAGTCTATTTACAACTTTGGCTTTTATGTAACATACAAGTTTCATAAATGGAATAAATAAATAGTAAACTAGAAAAGTAAATATTTTTTCGAGTTGTAAACTAACAAATGTTGCAAATGACTCGTAATCCCAACAACTAATTAGGTCAAGGATTCCTGAATGAATGAATTAATTTATTGATATTGCATCAACGAATTTAGTCAAATTTATTCAAAATACATCGTCGATCGTCACTGGAAATTGAAAGGGGCTAATTTCAGATTTAACCTAGACGTTTTTAAATTTTTTCTTGAAGTTGTCAAATAATAGTAAAAATTTCCCAATAACAGGCACAACCGACTTTTTCTCGAACTTGACCTTGAATTCAAGGTCGAAATCTCGAGAGAAGAAACTTCAAATTTTAATCGTTTTCACCTTAAGATTCTCATTGACTCGTCTTGACTCAACTTTTAGCTTCTAGCTTTTTTTGCAAGCTTTAATTTCCAATAAAAAAAGGTCAAAATCTCAAAAAAAATCGAAGCTTTCAAAAATATATGTTCTTACAAATCTCTAGATTTTAAATGTCCCCTAGAAATGTTCACTAACGTGGAATCTAAAGGAAAGAGTTTCGTAATTTTGATATTAATCTCAAAATATCGACCATAAAAGAATAAAACTCGAAAAAATTCGAAAATTTGACGTTCAAGTGTCAGTGTTTAAAGTCGAAATTTTAGTCACAAAGTTATTCTCTTCCAAATTTTGTTATTATCTCGTCATTTCGGCTTAAAAGAAGGGAACACCAGATTGAGATTCCCACCATTTTTTTTTCAAAGATTTCCATTTTTGGTCAAATTATTGACTTCATCCAGAAACGTTGAAAAAATAATGAAATTTCATTTTATTTTTTAGTGATTTTTCTCAAAGTTTTCACTTACAGGTAAACATATTACAAAAATTTCATAAAAAGGTAAACTATTCAAAAAGTCAAGAATTTCAAAGATGATTTTAAATAAATAGAATAATTTATTAAATTAATTTCAAATTCGACTATGAAAATAAAAATTTCAAACTAAATTCCCAAAAATAGTTAGAATTTTTACAAAATCGAAATTTTCAAAAAGTCAGTATATTTAAAAAAGTCGAATGTAAAAATAATTGCATTTTTCATAAGTAACAAATGAGTTAAATATCAAGAAAAATGCGAAATTTTCGATAATCACGTAATCCTGAATTTAAATGACCTTGGGCTTCACGTGGTCCTAATCTTAAAACAAGTCAACATTTTCTAAAAAAATTCAAAATACCTTGAGTTTATGCCCTTTTAAACTCTCGTCATTTTGAGCTAACGTGGCCTTAAGCACACACGACCTTACGCTGACGTAATCCTGAATTTAAATGACCTTGGGCTCACGTGGTCCTAATTATTTACGGACCTTAATGACCTTGGGCTCACGTGGTACTAATTATACACGACCATATCTGCACGTGACCTTGACACTACGTGACCTCGAACTTTTAGGTTTTTTAACATAAAATCGTAAAATATTATTTACACACACGTGACACTACGTGACCTCGAACTTTTAGGTTTTTTAAAGTAAAATCCTAAAATATTATCTACATATTTTATTTTTTCTTGATGGAACGGACTGGTCCTTGGTTATCTTCAAAAATTGAAACACAGAACTTGTCCCCTGAAACCAAGAAAAATTAAAAAACACAACAAAGGTTGCTCTAACGCGTTTCGACAGCCAAGCTGTCATCTTCAGAGAGAAACTAACATCTAATCTTAAAATTTTAAGATTAGATGTTAGTTTCTAACGCGTTTCGACAGCCAAGCTGTCATCTTCAGAGAGAAACTAACATCTAATCTTAAAATTTTAAGATTAGATGTTAGTTTCTCTCTGAAGATGACAGCTTGACTGTCGAAACGCGTTAGAGCAACCTTTGTTGTGTTTTTTAATTTTTCTTGGTTTCAGGGGACAAGTTCTGTGTTTCAATTTTACATATTTTATATTTAATCTTAAAATATGTCAAAAATTTAAAAAAAAATTCGAACCATGTAAAATATTTTTCTTTATCATTTCGAGGTTTGAAGTTCGTGTAAATCAAATTCTTCAAATAGATCTTGATAGAGAATTGTATTTTTTAAAATAAGTTAAAATTTTGAGAAACAGTATAAATTTCCAGGCGAACGAACATTTTGAAAAAACAGGAAATTTTGAGCTGTCGATATTTTCAGAAAAATTAGAAATATTTAAAGTCAAAATTTTTAAAAAAGTAATTTCCAAAAACACTCAAGATTTCCAAAAAAGGTCGAAATAAAAATTTCAGAAAATATTTTTAAATCAAGTCCAAATTCGAGAAAAATCCTGTCAAGTCAAAATGTGAAGCCGAAATTTTCAAAAAAGAAATATTCGATTTTCGAAAAGTGGAGATTTAAATAGAAATTCAAGAACATTTGAGAAAAAGAGCAAATTTAGTATTTTCTTTTTTTTTTTCATTGATTTTTTGAAATTCCAGGAAAATAGTAAAAATTTTGAATAATTTCCGAATTGTGCAAAAAGTTGAAATTCTCTTATGGTATACAAAAATATTCAAAATCAAAGTTTTGAAAAAGTCAAAATTTTCAAAAGGCCAGTATTTTCAAAAAAATCGAAATAAAAATATTCTAATTTTTTTAGATAAAGTCGAAATTTCTATAATCAACATTTGAAAGAGCTGAAATTTTGGAAAAAGTTGAAATTTTTAAAAAAATTCAACGTTTTCAAAAATGTTGAGATTAAAAAAAGTAAATGGACGTTTCAAAGTAAGCACAAACTTGCAAATAATCAAAATTTCAAATATTGAATAGTTTTTAAAAATAAAATTTTCCAAAAAGACGAATTTCTATAATCAACATTTGAAAGAGCTGAAATGTTGGAAAAAGTTGAAATTTTCAAAAAAATTCAACGTTTTCAAAAATGTTGAGATTAAAAAAAAGTAAATGGACGTTTCAAAGTAAGCACAAACTAGCAAATAATCAAAATTTCAAATATTGAATAGTTTTTAAAAACAAAATTTTCCAAAAAGACGAATTTCTATAATCAACATTTGAAAAAGCTGAAATTTTGGAAAAAGTTCAAATTTTCAAAAAACTTCAACGTTTTCAAAAATGTTGAGATTAAAAAAACGTAAATGGACGTTTCAAAGTAAGCACAAACTTGCAAATAATCAAAATTTCAAATATAGAATAGTTTTTAGAAACAAAATTTCCCAAAAAGACGAATTTCTATAATCAACATTTGAAAAAGCTGAAATTTTGGAAAAAGTTTAAATTTTCAAAAAAATTCAACGTTTTCAAAAATGTTGAAATTAAAGAAAAGTAAATGGACGTTTCAAAGTAAGCACAAACTTGCAAATAATCAAAATTTCAAATATTGAATAGTTTTTAAAAACAAAATTTTCCAAAAAGACGAATTTCTATAATCAACATTTGAAAGAGCTGAAATTTTGGAAAAAGTTGAAATTTTCAAAAAAATTCAACGTTTTCAAAAAAGTTGAAATTAAAAAAAAGTAAATGGACGTTTAAAAGTAAGCACAAACTTGCAAATAATCAAAATTTCAAATATGGAATAGTTTTTAAAACCAAAATTTTCCAAAAAAAACGAAATTTTTGACAATTTAAAAAAAAATTAAAAACTTAACCTTTTAACAAAAATACGAAACTTTAATAAAAGTGAGAATTTAAAAAAGTGAAATTTTTGAAATGTCAATTTTTCTTTTAAGTCGAAGCCTTAATTTTGATAGTCGAAATAAATTAATATTTTGAGAAAACGTTGAATTTTTGAAAAATATTCGATTTTGAAAAAAGTGAGAACTGGTGGTGGTTTTTTACAAAATTCAAAATTACAAGAAGGTCCTAATTTAAAAAAAGTGGAAATTTTAAAATTGAAATTTTGATGAAAAGTTTAAATTTTGATAAAAAGGGGAATTTGAAAATGAAGACAAAACGTCGAGATTTAAGTCGATTAAAAATCCAATTTTGAATAAAAAATGTTAAAATTAAAATTTATTTTTTTCTTTATTTTTTAAACTCTTCAGTGTTAAAACGAAATTTTACGAACGAAGTTTAAACCTCGAAATGATAAAGAAAACTATTTTAGATGGTTCGATTTTTTTTTGAAATTTTTGACCTATTTTAAGATTGAATATAAGACATGTAAATAATATCTTAAGATTTGACTTCAAAAAACTTAAAAGTTCGAGGTTACGTAGTGTCAAGGTCACGTGCAGATATGGTCTTGTATAATTAGGACCACGTGAGCCCAAGGTCATTAAGGTCGCGTATAATTAGGATCACGTGAGCCCAAGGTCATTTAAATTCAGGATTATGTCAGCGCAAGGTCGTGTGTGCTTAAGGCCACGTTAGCTCGAAATTACGAGAGTTTAAAAGCGCATAAACTCAAGGTGTTTGGAATTTCTTTAGAAAATGTTGACTTGTTTTAAGATTAAACATGTAAACAATAGTTTTTCTTAACATTTCAAAATTTTACTTAAAAAAACTGAATAGTTCAAGGTTACATAGGATCAAAGTCATGTGCTTGCGTGAAATCAGGGTCAGTGCGCTCAAGGTCGTCTGAGTTTAAGATTACGTTAGTTTAAGGTCGCGTGTATTTAAGGTGATGTTAGCTCAAAATCAGGTAAATTCAAAATCGCCTAAACCTAAGGTCACTTGAGGCCAAGGTCATGCTTGCTCGAAGTCACGTTAACTCAAGGTCACGTGTCACTAGCGATTAAGGTCACCTATCATATGAGCTAAAGATCACGTGTCATGTGAGATCAAGGTAACGTGTCATGTAATCCAAAGGTCACGTGTCATGTAAGTTCAAGGTCACGTGTCACGTGAGTTCAATGACACGTGTCACATGAGCTCAAGGTCACTGTGTACGATCGCGTGCTCTCAAGATAAATATCCAAGGTCACGTAAGCTCAAGGTCACTGTGCAGGGTCACGTGAGCGCAAGGTCACTGTGCGAGAGTTTAAAAACGCATAAACTCAAGGTGTTTCGAATTTCTTTAGAAAATTTTGACTTGTTTTAAGGTTAAACATGTAAACAATAGTTTTTTCTATCATTTCAAAATTTTACTATAAAAAAACTGAGCAGTTCAAGGTTACGTAGGGTCAAAGTCATGTGTAGACAAGCTCGCGTGAAATCAGGGTCACGTGAGCTCAAGGTCGTCTGAGTTTACGATTACGTTAGTTTAAGGTCGCGTGTATTTAAGGTGATGTTAGCTCAAAATCAGGTAAATTCAAAATCGCCTAAACCTAAGGTCACTTGAGGCCAAGGTCATGCTTGCTCGAAGTCACGTTAACTCAAGGTCACGTGTCACTTGCGTTTAAGCTCACAGATCATATGGGCTAAAGATCACGTATCATGTGAGTTCAAGGTTACGTGTCATGTAATCCAAAGGTCACGTGTTACGTAAGTTTAAGGTCACGTATCACGTGAGTTCAATGACACGTGTCACATGAGCGCAAGGTCACTGTGTACAATCGCGTGTTCTCAAGATAAATATCCAAGGTCACGTAAGCTCAAGGTCACTGTGCAGGGTCACGCGAGCGCAAGGTCACTGTGCGAGAGTTTAAAAACGCATAAAGTCAAGGTGTTTCGAATTTCTTTAGAAAATTTTGACTTTTTTAAGATTAAACATGTAAACAATATTTTTTTTTAACATTTCAAAATTTTACTATAAAAAAACTGAGCAGTTCAAGGTTACGTAGGGTCAAACTCATGTGCAGACAAGCTTGCGTGAAATTAGGGTCATGTGAGCTCAAGGTCGTTTGAGTTTAAGATTATGTTAGTCTAAGGTCGCGTGTATTTAAGGTGATGTTAGCTCAAATTCAGGTAAATTCAGAATCGCCAAAACCTAAGGTCACTTGAGGCCAAGGTCATGCTTGCTCGAAGTCACGTTAACTCAAGGTCACGTGTCACCTGCGATTAAGCTCACATAACATATGGGCTAAAGATCACGTGTCACGTGAGTTCAAGGTCACGTGTCACATAAGTTCAAGGTCACGTGTCGCGTTATTTCAATATCACGTGCAAGGTCACTGTGTACGATCGCGTGCTCTCAAGATAAATATCCAAGGTCGCGTAAGCTCAAGGACACTGTGCAGGGTCACGTGAGCGCAAGGTCACTGTGCGAGAGTTTAAAATCGCATAAACTCAAGGTGTTTCGAATTTTTTTAGAAAATTTTGACTTGTTTTAAACTTAAACATGTAAACAATAGTTTTTCTTAACATTTCAAAATTTTACTATAAAAAAACTGAGCAGTTCAAGGTTACGTAGGGTCAAAGTCATGTGTAGACAGGCTCGCGTGAAATCAGGGTCACGTGAGATCAAGGTCGTCTGAGTTTAAGATTACGTTAGTTTAAGGTCGCGTGTATTTAAGGTGGTGTTAGCGCAAAATCAAGTTAATTCAAAATCGCCTAAAGTTTAGGTCACTTGAGGAGAAGGCCATGCTAGCTTGAAGACACGTAAACTCAAGGTCACGTGTCACTTGCGCTCAAGCTCACCTATCATATGAGCTAAAGATCACGTGTCATGTGAGTTCAAGGTAACGTGTCATGTAATCCAAAGGTCACGTGTCATGTAAGTTCAAGGTCACGTATCACGTGAGTTCAATGACACGTGTCACATGAGCTCAAGGTCACTGTGTACGATCGCGTGCTCTCAAGATAAATATCCAAGGTCACGTAAGCTCAAGGTCACTGTGCAGGGTCACGTGAGCGCAAGGTCACTGTGCGAGAGTTTAAAAACGCATAAACTCAAGGTGTTTCGAATTTCTTTAGAAAATTTTGACTTGTTTTAAGATTAAACATGTAAACAATAGTTTTTCTTAACATTTCAAAATTTTACTATAAAAAAACTGAGCAGTTCAAGGTTACGTAGGGTCAAACTCATGTGCAGACAAGCTCGCGTGAAATTAGGGTCACGTGAGCTCAAGGTCGTCTGAGTTTAAGATTACGTTAGTTTAAGTTGTATTTAAGGTGATGTTAGCTCAAAATCAGGTAAATTCAAAATGACCTAAAGTTAAGGTCACTTGAGGCAAGGTCATGCTAGATCGGAATCACGTGAACTCAAAGTCACGTGTCACTTGCGTTTAAGCTCACAGATCATATGGGCTAAAGATCACGTGTCACGTGAGTTCAAGGTCACGTGTCATGTAATCTAAAGGTCACGTGTCACGTAAGTTCAGGGTCACGTGTCACGTGAGTTAAATGTCACGTGAGGTAAATGTCACATGTCACATAAACTCAAGGTCACTGTGTACGATCACGAACTCTCAAGATAACTATCCATGAACGCGTAAGCTCAAGTTCACTATGCAGGGTCACGTGAGCGCAAGGTTACTGTGCAAGATCATGCGAACTCGGGACTATGTCAGCTCAAGGTTAGTGTCTAAGGTCACCTAGGGTCAAAGTCACTGTACAAGGTCGCGTAAGCTAAAGGTCACCGTGCAAGATCACGTGAGCGCAAGGTCACGTGAGCGCTAAGTCACGTGAATGCAACGTCACTGCATCGGCACGCGAGCTCAACGTCATGTCAGCTCAAGGTCATTGTGCAAACTTAAATAAGATCAAGATCATTGCACAAGGTCACGCGCGTACAAGGTCACTGTCCAAAGGCCCATTAGCTCAAGGTCACTGTGCAAGGTCACATGGGATCAAGGTCACTGCGCAAAGTCACATACGTTCAAGATCACCGTGCAAGGTTGTGTCAGCGCAAGGTCACTGTGCAAAGTCACATAGGCTCAAGATCATGTCAGCTCAAGGTCATTCCCATTCAAGGTTACTGTGTGAAATTCACTTCACACAGTAACCTTAAACGTATGTGAACTTGCGTAGTGACCTTGACCCTATGTAACTTTGCACAATGACCTTGAGATAACGTGACCTTGCACAGTGACCTTGAGCTGACATGACCTCGAGCTCGCGTGACGCTGCAGCGACCTTGCGCTAACGTGAACTTTCACGGTGAACTTGATCTTACGCGACCTTGCACAGTGACCTTGACTTTAAGTAACCTTGCACAGTGACCTAGAGTTGACATGGTAACGAGTTCGCGTGACCTTTCACAGTGAACCTTAAATTCACAAGAATTCAAAATCATCTGAGTTCAAGATCATGTGAGCTCTAGAACATGTGATAGAGTCACGTGGGTTCAAAGTCACGTGATTTTGAAAACACAGGACCTTAAGGTCATGTAAGTTGAAGCTAATTTCTGGTAATTTTAAGGTTTTATCTTCACAAAATTTCGACTTTAAACTCGTTACCCAAAAAAATTGGAAAGTTAGTGTAAACTTTTTTTAAAAGTTTCTCGAACCTTCGACTTAAGTATCGAATATAAAATTTTACTTCATCAATTCGAATATTATCTGGAAATGTTTCTGGAAAAATCAGAAATTCCAAATTTAAACCTAATACAGTCATCTTTCTTTTTCTTCCAAAAATTCAAAGTTTAAATGAAATTGAGATTTCAAAAATTCAAACTGCAGTCTTAAATGAAAATGTTCTAAAAATATACTCCCCGAAACTTCGACATTTTCTGAAAATTTTCTTCAAAGGTCAAGTTTACATTCAAACCTTAACTTTGCTCTGTAAATATCATATTAGGCTCAATTTTTTTGGAATTTTCCCAAATTTTTCCCTTTTTTAATTTCAGTTTTAAAAAATGTATAAATGTTTTCCATAACAACATTTTTCCTTGAACTTAAAATTTCTTTCCAGATTTTAGTGTTAAACTTAAAATGTTTCAGTGTTAAACTTGAAATATTAGGCTCATTTTTTTTGGATTTCCCCAAATTTTTTCCCTTTTTTAATTTCAATATTTAAAAAATTTATAAGTGTTTTCCATAGCAACATTTTTCCTTGAAACTTGAACATTTGTTTCCAGATTTCAGTGTTAAACCTGAAATGTTTCAGTGTTAAACTTGAAATCTGTATTACTTTTCTTTGCCTTAAAACTTGAAATAACTACTTTATTTGACATTTTTCTGATAAATGTTTACTTTAAGAGCAATATTTTAGTTCTTAGAATTACTGAAATTCCCAAATTATTTTAATAATATACAGGGTGAACCAAATTTGATTTCCACTATGGGGATCTAATAAACTATTAGAGATACAAGGAAGTTTAAATAGGCAAAGTAGTGCAGAATTTAATACCTAATATTATTCCGCTGAGAAAACAATTAAATTTTAATTCGTCTTGGTTTTATTTAGAAAAAACTGAAAATCGCCATTTTTAAAAATCAGCTGTAACTTGTTTATTTGAAGTCCGATTAAAAAAATTCAAAAAATGTAATCAGTTGTTTTTTGAGGCCTTTTAATTGGTGCACGTTTATTTTTTCTAAATTTAATTGCTTCCAAAAAAATTATGTCAACTTTGTTATTTCTTATGCACGCCATATTGGATTTTATCATTTTCGAATTTTGCATGTTTTCCTGATTAATTTCATACGACATACATATACGACATGCCATACTTCAAATGTGTTAAACTGGGTTAAATAAAACTAATTTTCTATTTTTAAACAAAAAAATTATACTAGGCGATGCGACAGTTAATAATAAAAATGCAGTACCCAATAAATAGTTGAATTTAGGAAACATTAATGTACACCAATGAAAAGGCCTCAAAAGCAACTGATCACATTTTTTAAATTTTTTAATCGGACTTCAAATAAACAAGTTACAGCTGATTTTAAAAAATGTCGATTTTCAGTTTTTTCTAAATAAAATCAAGAAGAATTGGAATTCAATTGTTTTCTCAGCGGAATAATATTAGGTAATAAATTCTGCACTACTTTGCTCATTTAAGCTTCCTTGTATCTCTGATGGTTTACGAGATCCCTGTAGTGGAAATCAAATTTGGTTCAACCTGTATATATTTTTTAAATAATTACATTAATAACCATATTCTTAATTTTAAAAAAAACTTGAGTTTGAAAGCATCTGTTCAGAAATTTCGCGTTTGAATTTCAAATTTAATCAAACTGGAATTTCCCATAATTTTAAAAGTTCAACTTTAAAATCGGGGGTAGCTTTTAAAGACGTGTATTTTTTTCGAAATATTAACGTTAGTCGTGAAATTCCTGAATAGTTCGAGTTAAAAGAACAAAAATAAAAATATCATCAAAGTATTTTATTTTTAAACTCGAACATTCATGATATAAAATGGCAAAATCTTTTATCTCAATTTTTTTTGCTTATAAATCGCCCGAGCTGAAAAAATTCGACAACGGCAGGTAAAGTTTGCAAAATTAAAATTTTTTAATGAAGTTTGGGCTTTTAAACTTCGTAACCACTTGACGTAATTAAAGTCTCATTGAAAAATAAGACACGAAGTTCTCTCTCAATTTCATTTACTCGGCCAAATTTAAAAATTCTCCCTTTTATTTAGGGCTGGCGAACTCGAACGTGTTGCATTAAAGTGAGTGGGTGAGGTGAAAAGAAATTTCGTAAAGTTATTATTACATAACTCGGCGTTTCATTCATGTAAATGTGGCTTAGTTCAGAAAGCTTTTGAAGCACTTGAACAAATTAGATAAGATTTTTTATGTTTACGTAATAACATTAAATTCGGGAAGTTTCAGGAGATTTAGTTAATTATTACCACGCTGAAACGAATAGTAAAAAATTGGTAGACAAAAAAAATGCTTGCGATTAATAAACAAGTTAAAAAAGTGCTTTTCCTATAGATTTTCTTTAAATTTCTGTCAGATGTTGCTAACAGTGTTGCCCAACTTCCTGCAAATAAGCCCAAAAGTTGATAAAAATGAAATTCGACATCGTATTTTATTGTTAGGTTTTGGAGAAGGCAAAGTTGATAAAATATTAAAATTTGTAGATTTTATAAACCATCTGGACAAAATCTGCTTTTTACTTTGTTGCTTGTTTTATCTCATATTACATCCTGAAAAAGTGTTAGTCTTAATACATCTATCAACGGTGCAAGAACTTCAATTCCATGCCATTGTTAAGCAAAAATTACCAAAATATCACCATGGATTACCTAGGCTATGTGCTAGCTCAGTTAAACGATGATTTACCAGCCGTAATGTTAGTTTATGTGGCAAACGCGACAGTTTTCTACGGGGACTGTTTAAAAGTTGAATTTGACATTATCAAAGAAATTCTTGAATGGGAAAATGGACTGAACATCTTTTTCGTTCACCCAGTTTCAGGCGAAAATGTCATCACCATGACGTTCGACGATAATGACAAAAAGAATGAATTTCATCGAGCCGTTAAGGGCATCAATATTCCAGGTAAAAGATAAGAAAACTCGAACAATAGTTTTTTTGACAGTTGTTTCATTTTTAGTGACTTCAATGGCTCAAGGTCCACTACCCCAGGCTCATCATCCCCATAGAACGGGATAGAAATGCATCGATTAAAAAAATATTTTTTAAAACTACGTGAGTGTCATTTTTAATATATGTATGTGTTCTTTATAATTATTATACATTTTACAATACTCCACAGAGAGCATAAATTACTAGAAGTCTATTTAATTTTTATTCTTAATATACCCTAGATGAATAAATTTCGAATTGAAGAATGTTCTGTAAAACGAAAGTTTACGACTAAAGTTATATATAAAACAGGATCGCCTTTTTACTTTTTTCTTCTTTTATTTTTTTACATTTTTATGAAATGTATATAAGCATATAATATGATATTTAAAATTTCGCAATGACATTTCTAGATTAAAATCGAAATAAATTTGATTTTTAATTTATTCTTAAGGATTCAAATTTAAGAAAAAATTAAAGTTATTAACATTTCCGATGATGCAGTAATGCGAAACCTGGTCCGGTGTTAGCAAATATTTGTTAAAACATTCTGCAATTTTTACTATCTTTTGCTTTCGATTGTTAATAAAGATTAATAGTTATGAAGAAATTAAAGAGTTATTACATTTGTGAAATTGTTGAAACTTTTTCACAACTTTAACATTTTCAACATTTCAGCTTTCCAAAATTATTATTTTTTTAATTTCTGGAGATCCTGTAATTTTAATCTTAAAACGACATATTTTTCAAAAATTCGAATCCCTAGGTTTTTTTTGCAGAAATTCCAGGTTTTAATCATAAAAATTCTTTGTAGAAAATTTTGAGTTTCCAAATTTTCGATTTTATACAAATTTTGTCTTTCATTTCTCCTTTTTTTTGAATCCTTGGAATTTTTCTTCGGTCTCTTCTTTTTTTCAAAATAGAGAGTTCAAAAGTTCTACTTCTATAATGTTTCTCCAAATTTCGATTTTTTCAATATTTAAATTTATTTCAAAATTTCGATTTTTTTTCAAAATTGCGATTTTTTAAAAATAACAATTTTTTAAAAATTTCGATCTTTTAAAAAAATTTCGATTTTTTAAAAAAATTTCGATTTTTTTCAAAATTTTAATTTTCCCAAATTTTGATTTTTTTCTCAAAATTTCGATTTTTTGTCAGAATCTTGGTTTTTCTTACTTTTTCACAATGATCACATTTGAAATAACGATTTCTTAAAATTTCAGCTTTTCAAATTTAGCTTTTCAGCTTGAGTTTTAATAAATTCTGAATTTTGTTTTGTTCTGAGTTTGTTGATATTAAAATTTTGACATTTTTCCAAAAATTAAAGTTGAGATTCCAAAGTTTTCTTAAATCTTAAAACGACATATTCGGATCCCTAGGTTTTTTTTGCCGAAATTCCAGGTTTCAATCGTAAAAATTCTTTGTCGAAAATTTTGACTTTCCAAATTTTCGATTTTATACAGATTTTGTCTTTCATTTCTCCTTTTTTTTGAATCCTTGAAATTTTTCTTCGGTCTCTTCTTTTTTTCAAAATGGAGAGTTCAAAAGTTCTACTTCTATAATGTTTCTCCAAATTTCAATTTTTTCAATATTTAATTTTTTTTTCAAAATTTCGATTTTTTAAAAATAACAATTTTTTAAAAATTTCGATCTTTTAAAAAAATTTCGATTTTTTAAAAAAATTTAGATTTTTTAAAAAAATTTCGATTTTTTTCAAAATTTTAATTTTCCCAAATTTTGATTTTTTTCTCAAAATTTCGATTTTTTTGTCAGAATCTTGGTTTTTCTTACTTTTTCACAATGATCACTTTTGAAATAACGATTTCTTAAAATTTCAGCTTTTCAAATTTAGCTTTTCAGCTTGAGTTTTAATAAATTCTGAATTTTGTTTTGTTCTGAGTTTGTTGATATTAAAATTTTGACATTTTTCCAAAAATTGAAGTTGAGATTACAAAGTTTTCTAATTTCAGGATGGATTGAAATTATTTTAAAAATTTTCCCCTTTTTTCAAATTGGTAATTTATTTTTTTTCAAAATTTCAACTTTGAAGTTTTTTTTTATTTTAACTTTTTTGACTATTTTAAAGGTTTTGGAAAATCTCATCTCTTTTTTAATAGAGTTTAAAATGTCGACTTTTTTAAAACTGTGACTCAAAATTGCGACTTTCAAAATTCAGCAACAACAGTGATTTTTTTTTAATTGTTCTTTATTTGAAATTTTAGAACTTCTATAAAGTTGTGTACCTTTTTTTTGAAATTTTTAATTTTTTTCAATCATGCTTCTTTGCACTGCTGACAAGCTCAAATGAGAGCGAAACATCGATGTCCAGTGCTACAACCTTTTTTATGTATTTTTTATATTTTCATAATTTATCAAAAAAACCAAATTTTTTCGTATCCAATTTTGGCCTTCTATTTTTAATTTTTTCCTATTCTATGTAAAATAAAGTAACCAATTATTATGTCAACTGTCATGAGGTAACGTTTTAAATAAATTTAAATAGCACGTAGTCATTTTTCAAATGCTGTTTTCCAATATTGTCAGCAAGCAAGAAAATATTTAAATATTTCCAAACTGGGCCTAAGAAATATTAAATAAAATTAATAAACGTGATGTTTCCGATCAATAAGAGTTCACCATGAAGAATAAATCGTATTTCATATTTCGTATTTCGTATTTCGTATCTCGTATCTCGTATTTCGTATTTCGTATTTCGTATTTCGTATTTCGTATTTCGTATCTTGCATCTTGTATTTTGTATCTTATATCTTATATCTCGTACCTTGTATCTTGTATCTTATATCTTGTATCTTGCATCTTGCATATTGTATCTTGTATCTGGTATTTCGTATTTCGAATTTCGTATTTCGTATTTCATATTCCGTATTTCTTATTTCGTATTTCGTATTTCATATTTCGTATTTTGTATTTCGTATTTCGCATCTTGTATTTTGTGTCTTGTATCTTCTATTTGGTATTTTGCATCTTGTATCTTTTATCTTGTGTCTTGAATCTTGTACTTTGTATTTTGTACCTTGTATCTTATATTTTATATCTTATATCTTGTATTTTGTATCTTGTATCTTATATCTTATTTCGTATCTCGTATCTCGCATTATATTATATCTCGTATTTCATATCTTGTATCTCGTATCTTGTATCTCGTTTCTCACTTCTCGCATCTCGCATCGCGTAACTTGTATCTTTTACCTTGTATCCTGTGTCTTGCATCTTGTATCTTATATCCTGTGTCTTGCATCTTGTATCCTGTTTCTTGTATCTTGCATCTTGTTTCTTGTATCTTGTATCCTGTGTCTTGCATCTTGCATCTTGTATCTTGTATCCTGTGGCTTGTATCTTGTATCTTGCATCTTGCATCTTCTATCTTGTCTCTTGTATATTGAATCTTGTATCTTGCATCTTGCATCTTGTATTTTGTATCTTATATCTCGTATCTCGTATCTTGTATCTTATATCTTGTATATTATATCTTGTATCTGGTATTTCGTATTTCGTATTTCATATTTCGTATTTCATATTTCGTATTTCGTATTTCGTATTTCATATTTCGTATTTTGTATTTCGTATTTCGCATCTTGTATTTTGTGTCTTGTATCTTCTATTTGATATTTTGCATCTTGTATCTTGCATCTTTTATCTTGTACTTTGTATTTTGTATTTTGT
This sequence comes from Dastarcus helophoroides, assembly GCA_028583605.1. Classification (NCBI taxonomy): domain Eukaryota; kingdom Metazoa; phylum Arthropoda; class Insecta; order Coleoptera; family Bothrideridae; genus Dastarcus; species Dastarcus helophoroides. Next base: position 17,072,005 of record CM053329.1, read on the forward strand.
ACCTTGTATTTTGTATCTTATGTCTTGTATTTTGCATCTTGTATCTTGTATCTTATATCTTGTATCTTGTATCTTGTATGTTGAATCTTGCATCTTGCATTTTGCAGCTTGCATCTTGCATCTTCTATCTTGTAACTTGCCTCTCGTATATTGAATCTTGTATCTTGTATCTTGCATCTTGTATCCTGTGGCTTGTATCTTGTATCTTCTATCTTGTCTCTTGTATATTGAATCTTGTATCTTGTATCTTGCATCTTGTATCTTGTATATTGTATCTTGTATCTTATATATTGTATCTTGTTAAATAAAATTAATAAACGTAATGTTTCCGATCAATAAGAGTTTACCATGAAAAATAAACCGTATTTCATATTTCGTTTCTCGTATCTCGTATTTCGTATCTTACACCTTGCATCTTGTATTTTGTATCTTATATCTCGTACCTCGTATCTTGTATCTTATATCTTGTATCTGGTATTTCGTATTTCGAATTTCGTATTTCTTATTTCGTATTTCATATTTCGTATTTCATATTTCGTATTTTGTATTTCGTATTTCGCATCTTGTATTTTGTATTTTGTGTCTTGTATCTTCTATTTGGTATTTTGCATCTTGTATCTTGCATCTTTTATCTTGTACTTTGTATTTTGTATTTTGTACCTTGTATCTTGTATTTTGTATCTTATATCTTGTATTTTGTATATTGTATCTTATATCTTATATCTTGTATCTTGTATCTTGCATCTTGCATTTTGCATTTTGCATATTGCATCTTGTATCTTGTATCTTGTAACTTGTTTCTCGTATATTGAATCTTGTATCTTGTATCTTGCATCTTGTATCTTGTATCCTGTGGCTTGTATCTTGTATCTTGCATCTTCTATCTTGTCTCTTGTATATTGATTCTTGTATCTTGTATCTTGCATCTTGTATCTTGTATATTGTATCTTGTATCTTATATATTGTATCTTGTTAAATAAAATTAATAAACGTAATGTTTCCGATCAATAAGAGTTCACCATGAAGAATAAATCGTATTTCATATTTCGTATTTCGTTTCTCGTATCTCGTATCTTGCATCTTGTATTTTGTATCTTATATCTCGTACCTCGTATCTTGAATCTTATATCTTGTATTTTTTATCTTGTATATTATATCTTGTATCTGGTATTTCGTATTTCGAATTTCGTATTTCGTATTTCATATTTCGTATTTCATATTTCGTATTTTGTATTTCGTATTTTGTGTCTTGTATCTTCTATTTGGTATTTTGCATCTTGTATCTTGCATCTTTTATCTTGTATCTTGTACTTTGTATTTTGTACCTTGTATCTTGTATTTTGTATCTTATATCTTGTATTTTGTATCTTGTATCTTGTATCTTATATCTTATATCTTGTATCTTGTATCTTGTATCTTGCATCTTGTATCTTGTATTTTGTATCTTGCATCTTGCATCTTGCATCTTGTATCCTGTGTCTTGCATCTTGCATCTTGTATCTTGTATCCTGTGGCTTATATCTTGTATCTTGTATCTTGCATCTTGTATCTTGCCTCTCGTATATTGAATCTTGTATCTTGTATCTTGCATCTTGTATTTTGTATCTTGTATCTTGTATTTATACCGTATATTCATCTTTTTGACGACGCTTAAAGGTAGAAAAAAAATCGCTAGGCAGCAATTGAATTATTCACTAAAGTGATAAGATAATTACACCCCAATGAATAACAGGATGTTTGTCGTCTTAAGTGCTTTTCCTTATCATGAAAAATGCAATTAGGATGGACAAAGGGTGAGTAATGTCGAGCGTGGGATAATTGGTCAAAGCTTTTGTCTCTGGGTCCATTACAGCCCGGATGTTTAGTAGACGTTTACCATCAACTGTCCTAATTGCTTTTCATTTTAATGGAACTGTAATTGAGATAGACAAACGCCAATAATTGCATTCCTTCTAAGAATAGAATTCGTTGGGGTGGTAAACTTAACCGTAATGACAATCGCTTCCCAATAAAAGGCCTCGGTAGACAAACAAAAGGCAGTCCTGTGTTAGACACAAAAGGCCTAGCCTTTCCCGACAGTTTTGCCTAGTGATTTTTGAACCGACGGTGAACAGCAGTGCTATAGACTTTCAGACTAAAAAAAAACTATTTCGATTTTTTTTTTTAATTTTTATTTTTACCAAATTTATGCGGCTCCGGTATCAATATCTTGCATCTTGTATCTTGCCTGGTATTTCGTATTTCATATTTTGTATTTTGAAGAATAGGCGAGTAGAAGAATTTTTAATCAAATTTATAACAAAAAAAACGAACTTTTTGAAGAATTCAAATGTTGAATAAAAGTAAAAATTATCAAAAAATTCTAATCTTTCAAAAAAACCATAAAATAAAACAAAAAATTTTGGAGAACACTTAAAATTTTGGTTATATCATATCTTTGTATCTAGTATCTTGCATCCTGCATCTTGCATCTTGCATCTTGTATCTTGTATCTTGTATCTTGTATATTGAATCTTGTATCTTGCACCTTGTATCTTGAATATTGTATCTTGTATCTTATATCTTTTATCTTATATCTTATGTCTTATGTCTTTTATATTTTATATCTTTATCTTATATCTTATGTCTTATGTCTTGTGTCTTAAATCTTATATCTTATATCCTATATCTTATATCTCGTACCTCTCATTTCGCATCTCACATCTCACATCTTGCATCTTGTATCCTGTGTCTTGCATCTTGTATCCTGTGTCTTGCATCTTGTATCCTGTGGCTTGTATCTTGAATCTTGTATCTTGTCTCTTGTATCTCGTATATTGTATATTGAATCTTTTATCTTGCATCTTGTATCTTATATATTGTATCTTGTATTTTGTATCTTTTAGTTTGTATCTTGAATATTGTATCTTGTATCTTATATCTTTTATCTTATATCTTATATCTTTATCTTTATCTTATGTCTTATGTCTTATGTCTTAAATCTTATATCTTATATCTCGTATCTTGCATCTCACATCTTACATCTTGCATCTTGTATCCTGTATCCGGTGTCTTGCATCTTGTATCCTGTGTCTTGCATCTTGTATCCTGTGGCTTGTATCTTGAATCTTGTATCCTGTATCTTGTCTCTTGTATCTCGTATATTGAATCTTGTATCTTATATAGTTTATCTTGTATTTTGTATCTTGTATCTTGTACCTTGTATCTTGAATCTTGTATATTGTATGGTATTTCATATTTTGTATTTTGAAGAATAGGCGAGTAAAAGAATTTTTAATCAAATTTTCAAAAAAAAACTGAACTTTTTGAAGAACCCAAATATTGAAAAAAGTAAAATTTATTAAAAATTTTACTCTTTTAAAAAAATCATAAAATAAAACAAAAAATTTTGGAGAACATTTAAAATTTTGGTTATTTATCATTTTTTAAAAAAGATAATGTCACATTTTTTAAAAGCGTCAAATTTTCCATTAAATATTTTCGAATATATTGACATTTTAAAAGATGACCAAATTTAAGAAAAATAACATTTTCAAAAAAAATTGATAAAAGTCAAGACTAAAAAAATTTGTAATTTGCAAAACAATCAAAATTTTAAAAGCAGAGTAATTTTCGAAAAAATTTATATTTTGTAAAATAGTTCAAAATTTCAAAAATCAAAATTTTCGAATAAATTTGAAATTTCGAAGAAATTAAAAAAAAAATCGGATGTTTGCAAAAAGGGTCCAAATTTTAAAAAAAAGGAGAAATGTTTGAAAAAGTCGAAACTCAAGAAAGGGTAAATTTTAAAAAAGTAAAAATTTTTTTAAGCAAAATTTTTAAAAATTTTCGAAGTTGTCAAGTTTTCAAAAAGTATCAAAATTTTCGAATAAAATCTAAATTTTTAAAAGTCAAAATTAAAAACGATTTTTTAAAGATAAGAAATTTGAAGAATTTGAACTTTTGAGCTAAAGTCAAAGGTTTTAAAAAACCCAAATATTGACAGAAAGCCAAAAATTTCTAAAAAAAAAAGTCGAAATATTGAAACAAAATCGAAATATTCAAAAAAACCTTACAAAAACCTAAACATTGTTATAAATAGACCTTAGAACATAAAAATTGTTAAAGTTTTCGGGATCAAGCTTTCAAAGAAATTTAAAATTGTCGAAAGAGAAAAATTTTTTAAAAAGTCAAAATTATCAGAAGGGTCTGAATTTTATAAAAAAAAATGAAAGTTTTGAAAAGAGTTAAAATTTCATAAAAAAGAGTCGAAATTCTGAATATTAAGGCCGTCAAAAAGTGGAAATTTTGATCAAAGATTCGAAATCTGGAAATAAACTTGCAATTTTGAAGGAAATCATTCAAAAAAAGTCTAAATTTTAAAACATAAAAAACACTGAAATATCCAAAAGTCAAATTTGAAAAGAGTTAAAATTTCGAATATTAAAGCGACAGGAAAGTCGCCATTTTAATAAAAGATTCGAAATCTCGATATAAAATCGAAATTTTGGTAAAAACTCATTCAAAAAAAGTGCAAATTTTAAAAAATAAAAAACACTGAAATGGTCAAAAGTCAATTTTTTTAAAAAAGTCGGATTTTTTGACAAGTGTCAAGAAAAAATTTGAAAAATCGAGATTTTCAGTGTAAGAAGTTTTCAAAATAAACTACAAATTTTGAAAAAATAAAAATTTTGAAAAACAAGGTCGAAAATAAAAATTTTGAAAAATTGATTTACTTAACAAGTTAAAGAAACATGATCGTTACAAAAGTGAATGTGGTTAGGGTGACCAATCACTTAGTAGAAGAAAACGAGAGGTAAATAAAAGGAAAAAAAATAGGAAAATGTTTTTGAAAATCATTCATTTTTGACACCAATGCGCGAAGGTAAAATTTAAAATTTGTTTATTAAATAATATGGATTTAAAATAATAAATACAGATAAATTGATACTATCTACGTGGCGTAAACGTCCTTTCTCTTCAGGTAATTATGATCGATCCTCGGTCTGCTTGGATGGAGCAAATCGGTGTATTGGTCCGGCAAATTTGTGTAATATGGGTCGGCCCCCGCTCCGTAGCCGGGCTCGTACGGCCACTGTCTGTCGTAATGCCCTGAAAACCCAAACAATCACAATAATTAAGCCCAGATAATGGAGACGCGTTACACCTTTTTGCCCAGACGCATAGACAGCTAGCATTATACAGCGATTACGTCGCTCTGTTTACTGGATATCACAAATTATATCACGGTCGAGATATTCGTATTAATAGACAAATAGATTTCGTTGGTGTTCCGAGAAATCAACGGTTAGTACGCATTTCGCTATTTTTCGAGAGAGGTGCGATTTGTGTTGTCTTTTCGATAAAGCGAAGTTGACGTTAAATGATTTAGTTGCTTGGAGAAAGATGCCGAGGCGCACGTTGCTTCGAAAATAAAAAGTGTTATATATGAGTCTTTCACAAATATTACGACGACAATAGATAAACCAAAATTTACTTTTCCTAAAACGTTATTACCATAGTGTTGTAGAAAGTTGGTCTTTGAAATGAAAAATATTATATAACGGTTCTTTTTATCAAGTTTTATCTATTAGTCATGGGATGATATACGTCTTAAAATTTCTTAAAAAGCAGTCATTTACCAAATTTATCCTTCATGTTTTTAAGGTAATTTTACCAATTTTAAATAGTGGAAAAAAGTAATAATATAACAAGATTTTCAGCACCTTTTATTCTATAAGTTATGTTTACAACAGATTACCAAAGTGTTTAACAATTAAGTCTTAAAACAAGATTAATGACGGCTATAACTAAGCAAAATCGTAACTATTTCACTAGGGTGATTTTAAACTGATCATATCCTCGTATTTAAATAAAATAAAATCAGACAAGAGCGGGTCAAATTAGCTTAAGTAACAATCACTACAATGAACAGTCAATAAAACAAATTAGATCATTTTTACCTACGTATCAATTTAAAATTTTATTCAAATTTTCTCGTATGAAATATATAATTGAAAAATAAAAAAATTGTCTATTTTCAAACACACACTTTTTTTACAATATTCATAGAACTGGTGACTGTATTAATAATGCCTCCGTCATTCGCAACTCGCAATGAGTCGATGACAAACACAATTTATGGGATGGCGCTAAAATGTTCGATATCAACCGCAATTACTGCATTGCATTTAATAAACATGTGCTAACTCTGAAAATATTCAACTAAATAATATAATGTAAAGGGCAAATTTGATTTGCATTCTATCTTTCGGCTAATTTTGGAAAAAACTACTCCAGAACCAACATCGTGCAAAATTTCAACTTCCTATGTTTCATAGTTTTTGAGGAAAACCTCTTTTTTGACAGAAGTACAGGCGGACGCAAGACTGAGATAAAGGGTTCCGCTTTTTTCTTTTAAGGTACAGATCCCCAAGTAGAGACAAATTGTTTTACTTTATATGGTTAATCATTTACATTCAATTTTAGCAAAATCTAGAAATCCCCCAGGCAACATTTTTGATTTTAGAATATTTTCAATTTCTTAAGGGCCCCACATTGGGGGCAGAACTTATTCAAATCAATCTTATTTTATTCTCAAAACTTTGATCTTTTCCCATATATTTCATATGTTTTTTTTTGTTGTTTTATAAGTAAAATCTTTTTTACGATTTTTGATTCGAGGAAAACTTATGATTTCGCATCATTATTACGCTAATTTGCTTTGCCAACATGCTCTAATGTTAACAGTATACAGCTACGAGTGGAATTCGTAATAGATTTAAATTAGTGTAATGATGATGCGAATTAGCGTGATGGTTACGCGAAGTTGCGTGATAGTGACGCAAATTAGCGTGATGGTGACGTCAAATTGCGTGATGGTGATGCGAAATTACGTGATGGTGACGCGAAATTGCGTGATGGTGACGCGAACTTGTGTGATGGTGACGCGAATTGCGTGATTGTGACGGTAAATTGCATGATGGTAACGCAAAATTGCGTGATGGTGACTCAAAATTGCGTGATGATGACGCGAAATCATATGTTTTTCCTCAATCAAAAATTGCTGAACATGCCTAAATAATTCAATTCACATCGATTGGAACCTAAAGAAGTTTTCAGTTCAAACTATTTTTTTCCTTTCTTGCTCTCAAAATCTCATCTTTTTCCAAAATTCGACTTTTTGGAAATTTCTAGTTTTATTTCAAAATTTGTAATTTTTGAAAATTTCGATATTTTTGTTAAACATTTTCTTTTTGAAATTTGCACCTTATTCTGAAATATTGACTTTCTTCCGGAAATTAAGGCATTTTTTTTTTCTTAGTCTCCATTTTATTCTCCAAATTTTGAAGTTTTATTGAAATTTCGCTCGTTTTAAAAATACATACGTCTTGTTTCTTTAAAATTGCGCTAATTTCTCCAAAATTCTGCCTTCCACTTTATTTATTCGACTCAGCATGTATCTGTTTTTCAAAATTTCGACTTTCTTCAAATTTTCGACCTTTTCAAAATTTCGACTTTCTTTCAAAACTTCGTCTTTTTCAAATTTTAAATTTTTTTCCAAATTCTTTATTCGGAATTTTATCTTCAACCATTTTCTTAAAATTTAATTTCCACTGAGTAGATCGTGCTAAAAAGGAATCAACTCTCCTTTTCTTCAAATTTTCGCTATATTTTCCAAAATTGTGCTTGTTTTTGAAAATTTCCATTTTTTTTATTCGACTTTCAAGAAATTTCCACTCAGAATTTCTCTTTTTTTCAAAACTTCGACGTTTTTTCAAATTTTCCACTTTTTTAAAATTTTTGACTTTTGTCAAAATTTCGACTTATTTTCAAGATTCATCTTTTTTCGGAATGTCATCTTCAGCCTATTTCTTAAAATTTAACTTCTACCGAGTGGATCGTATTAGAAAGGAATCAACTCTCCTCGAAATTTTGAAGTTTTTCTCTCGAAATCTTGATTATTTTCTTTTTGACATTTCGAACCCTTACTTTGTTTAATTCTTCAATATTTATAACTATTAAACTTTATTAACGATTAAAACAACAACAGATATTAAAAATTTCACGATGTTTCTACAAAAATTTGCTATGACCATACCTGGTATAACCGCCGATGATGCTGAAAGGCAAAACCAGGTCGGGCCATAGCAAATATTTATAGAAACATCGTGGAATTATTGTTTTAATCGTCTTTCTCCCGGAAACTAAGGCATTTTTTTCTTAGTCTCCACTTTATTTTCGAAATTTTAAAACTTTATTGAAATTTCCACCGTTTTAAAAATACGTCTTTTTTCTTCAAAATTTCGCTATATTTTCCAAATTTCTGCCATTTTTGAAAATTTTCGTTTTTTTTATTCGATTTTCAAGAAACTTTCACTCAAAATTTCTCTTTTTTTAAAAACTTGGACGTTTTTTCAAAGTTTCGACTTTTTTTCAAATTTTAAACTTTTTTAAAATTGTCGACTTTTTTTTTAAATTTCGATTAGAACCACACCTGGTATAACCGCTGATGATGCTGAAAGGCGAAACCAGGTCCGGTCATAGCAAATATTTCTAGAAACATCGTGAAATTTTTAATATCTCTTGTTGTTTTAATCGTTTTTCTCCCGGAAACTAAGGCATTTTTTCCTTGGACTTAGATCTTAGACTTTATTTTCGAAATTTTAGAATTTTTTTGAAATTTCCATCGTTTTAAAAATACGTCTTTTTTCTTCAAAATTTCGCTATATTTTCCAAATTTCTGCTTTTTTTGAAAATTTCCATTTTTTTTATTCGACTTTCAAGAAATTTTCACTCAAAGTTTCTCTTTTTTTAAAAACTTGTCAAAGTTTCGACTTTTTTTCAAATTTTGGACTTTTTTAAAATTGTCGACTTTTTTCAAAATTTCGATTTATTTTCATAATTCATCTTTTTTTGGAATTATATCTTCAGCCTATTTCTTAAAATTTAACTTCTACCGAGTGGATCGTGCAAAGAAGGACTCAACTCTTCTCGAAATTTTGACCTTTTTCCCTCGAAATCTTGATTATTTTCTTTTTAACATTTCGAACCCTTACTTTGTTTAATTCTTCAATATCTATAACTATTAAACCTTATTAACGATTAAAACAACAACCGATATTAAAAATTCCACGATGTTTCTACAAAAATTTGCTGTAACCATACCAGGTACAATCTCCGATGTTGCTGAAAAACGAAACCAGGTCCGGTCATAGCAAATATTTATAGAAACATCGTGGAATTTTTAACATTTGTTGTTGTTTTAATCATCTTTCTTCCGGCAATTAAGTCATTATTTTTCTTAGTCTCCACTTTATTTTCGAAATTTTAAAATTTTATTTATATTTCGACCGTTTTAAAAATACGTCTTTTTCTTCAAAATTTCGCTATATTTTCCAAAATTCTGCTCTTTTGAAGATTTCGATTTTTTTATTTGACTTTTAAGACATTTTCACTCGGAATTTCTAATTTTTTTCAAAACTTCGCAATTTTTTCAAAATTTCGACTTTTATTTAAATTTTCGACTTTTTTAAAATATTTGACTTTTTTCAAAATTTCGATTTATTTTCAAAATTTATCTTTTTTCGGAACATTATCTTCAACCTATTTCTTAAAATTTACTTTCTACCGAGTGGATCGTACTTAAAAAGAATCAATTGTCCTCTTAATTTTGACCTTTTTCTCTCGAAGTTTTGATTATTTTGTTTTTGACATTTCGAACCCCTACTTTGTGGAATTCTTCAATATTTATAAATATTAAACTTCATTAACGATTAAAACGACTACAGATATTAAAAATTCCACCATATTTCTATAAATATTTCCTGTGACCGGACCTGGTATAATTGCCGATGATGCTGAAAAGAGAAACCAGGTCCGGTCATAGCAAATATTTATAGAAACATCGTAAAATTTTTAATGTCTGTTGTTATTTTAATCGTTAGCAAAGTATAGGTTCAAAATGTCAAAAAGAAAATTGTCAAAATTTCGAGAGAAAAAGGTCAAAATTTCGAGAAGAGTTGATTCTTTTGTGGCACAATCCACTCGGTAGAAGTTAACCTTTTAAAAACTCCATTTTTTTGATTTCAACTTTTTTTACCTTATCCAAAATGTCCACTTTTCTTTCAGAATTACCACATTTTTGTTAAATTTCCACATTTTCTTAAGGTTTGTACATTTTTTTCTTGATTTAAGGTTTTTTAAACTTCTTTCTTTCTTAAAAAAAAGACCTTTTTTCTAAATTTTGGAGAATTCAATTTTTTACGTAAGCATTTTTTAATATTTAAACTTGTTTAAAGATATGCTCAAAATATTGACTCTTCTGAAAATTATTTCGATTTTTTCTAAAGGATTTAAATTCATTTGGAAATACGAAAATATGAAAATTTTGACTGACTGATAATCTGGTTCGACATTTTCCAAATTTCCACTTTTTTTGAAAACTGCATCCACTTTTTTAAAAAATTTGATTTTTTTAAAAAAATTGATTTTTTTAAAAAATTTGACTTACTTAAAAACTTCGAATTTTTAAAAAACGTTGTCTAAAAAGTTCTATTTTTCTTTTGGTAATTTTGACTCCTACTAAATTTTTTAAAATTTCACTATTTCAGAATTTCTATGTATTTGAATTTGACTTACTTAAAAACTTCGAATTTTTAAAAAACGTTTTCTAAAGAGTTCTATTTTTCTTTTGGTAATTTTGACTCCTACTAAATTTTTTAAAATTTCACTATTTCAGAATTTCTATGTATTTGAAAATTTCGACAGTTTCTCAATTATAACTTTCTCTTGAACAATTGAAAGTTGTTTTTAAGTTTAGACCCTTTTTTTCGTGTTATCTTTTTCTAAATTTTAAAAATTTGATTTTATATGAAAATTTCGACTATTTTTTAAAATTTAGGCTGTATTATATATTTCGGCTTTTTCTCGAAATCTTGACTTTTTCTTCAAATTATTTCGACTTTTTTCTGAACAATTCGACTTTATTTGGGTGTCTCGATTTTTTGAAAACTATGACTGATAATCACGAACTTTTTCAAAATTTCCACCTATTTAAAAATTCCGAATAATTTTTGAGGAATTTGATCTTTTAAAAATTTTGAATTTTGAAATACGTCGAATTTTTTTTTAAATTTTGCTTGAAGATCCTCTTTTTCTTTTGAAATTTTCGACTTTTTTTTTAATTTTTTCAAAATTTCCTTTCAGACTTCCAATTTATTAAAAACATTTTGACGTTTTCAAAAATTCACTTTTTTATTCCGACTTTTTTACTTTTTCAAATTTTTCACTTTTCTTTCGGAATTACCACTTGTTTTCGAAATTTCGATATTTACTCAAAATTTTCACTTTTTTTATTGACCTTTTTCCAAATTTTGAATATTTCGAACTTTTTTGTACAAATTTTTCGAAATTTGAACTTGCTACATGAATTTCTCGAGATGTTAACTGTGTGTGAAAATTATTTAGATTTTTTGTGAAGGATTAAATTTTATTTGGAAAGGTGTCCCTTGTCAAAATTTTAACTGATTGATAATCTCACTGAACATTCTCCACTTTCCTAAAAATTCCGTATATTTTTTTGAAAAATACAACTTTTTTTAGTTTTAATTTTTTTTTTAAATTGTCTCGAAAATTTGTTTTTCTCTTGAAAATTTCGATTTTTTCCCAATTTTTCATAATTTTCTCTTTTATTTTACAATTTCTTATATCAAATTTGTGTTTTTTTTTTAATAATTCGATGTTTTTTGAAAATGTTGACATTTTCGAGTATTTCGAATTTTTTTTAATTTTCGACATCTTATTCGAAAAGCTGACTGAATATTAATAATTTGGAAATATTTCAAAATTTTAACTTTTTTTAACACTCCAATCTTTTTAGAAATTCGACAATTTCGAATTAATTACAAAATTTTGACTTTTTTAAAAATTCAATTTTTTTATATTGGCATTTTTTACTGTTTTTAAATTTTGCATTTTTTTTCAAAATTACCACTGTTTTCACAATTTCGACATTTTCTAGAGGTTTTTGATTTCGGATTGAAAAGTTTGAGAACATGTTTTTCAAATTTTCGGCTTCTCTTCGGTTTTTTTTTTTGAAAACTGAGACCTTTTGTTCGTTTTATCTTTTTCTAAATTTTAAGAAATTTGATTAATGATGTATAGAAATTTTTTGAAATTTGGACTTGTTTAAAGAGTTTCTCGAAATGTTAACTTATTCGAAAATTATTTCGACTTTTTTTTTGAAGGATTATTTGGAAATATCGCCTTTTTGAACATTTTTCCTAATCGATAAGCTTGCACAACGTTCTCCACATTTTCATTTTTTTTAATCTGTCCTGTTTTTGAAGCTTCATCTTTTTAAAGTCTCGCATTTTTTAAAAAATTGACTTGAAAATTCTATTTTTCTTTTGAAAATTTCTTTTTTTTCTACATTTTTCATAATTTTCACTTTTTTCAGAATTTTTAATTACTTTAAAATCGCCTTTTTTAAAGGTCGATATTTTTGGAAAATTTTTACAATTTTGAGTAATATTTTTAAATTTTCGTCATCCTTTTCCAAAGGTCGACTAATTAATAATCTGGACTTTCTTCAAAATTTCGACTTTTCTTAAAAAGTTTGACTTTTATAAAATTTTTGAGTTTGTTAAAAAATTTTGACTTTTTTAAAAATTATTTTTTTTGACTTTTTACAAAATTTCCATTTTTTCAGAATGACCACTTTTTTTCAAATTTTAGACATTTTCTCAGTGTTTTTTTTTTTCATTTTTTTGAAAAATTTAAGGGTTTTCACTTTGAAAATTTTATCTTTCTTTCGTATTACTGCCTCCTTTTATTGGAAATTTTGAGTGATTGATATTCTCGCTTTTCCATGCTTTTTTTAGAAAAATTCGACCTTTTTGAAAATTTCAATTTTTTTAATTGTCTTGAAAGTTCTATTTTTCTGTAAAAAATCTTTGACTTTTCGTTTTTTCAAAATTTTCACTTTTTTCAAAATTTTTAGTTATTTTAAAATTTCGACATTGTCTCAGTTTTTTTTTGAAAACTTAGATCATTTTTTCATTTCTTCTTTTCCTAAATTATTAAATATACATCATATATTATATTTTATTTATTTATATATGTTATTATTATTTTATTTTATATATTATATTATATTATTTTCCTATATTATTAAAATTTGAACTTTTTTAAATGTTTCAGCTTTTTCTCGAAATGTTGACTTATTTCTGGAAATTCTTTACACGTCTTTTTGAAGGATAAAACTTTATTTGAAAATTTTGACTTTTTGAAAATTTTATCTGATTGATAATTTCAAAATTTCTACTTTTTTTAAATTCCTATAATTTTTTTGAATGAAATTTGCATTTGCTTGGTTAGTACTTTTATATTATTGTAACGAAATGTAATTGTAAAATTTAGTGAGGAATTTTTTAGAAAATTTGATAAGGAGAAGCGGTGCCTATAATGAATCAAACGGCAGATAAGCGCTCCAGAAACTTCGGCAAGCGATAAGTCATCCGCTCGATATTTCTAGAACCCGAAACGGGAACTATATAAACGCGGTCGCCATTCCGTCAATTAGTCGAGTTAGTTATAAGTCAATGAATAAATTAGTTAATTAAACAGTGTAGTGTTCCGAGTTCAGTTTTGAAATAAAGTGGTTACAATTCACAGCGTATTAATCATTCCAACCAATAACGTGCAAGATTATTATTTATAGATTTTTATGGAATTTTCGATTGTCTAATCTTATTCTGAGTATTATAGAATTTACGCCTAGAATACAGACTCCGGAATATTAATTTGAAGACTGATTTCAATCTTTTATTTAAGCTTTATGGAATTTTAGTTAGAAAACTGATATCAGTCTTTAAAAAATATTTAGTATTAAATTCAATAAAGCATTTTATTAATATTATGTTACCAAAAAAACATGATTTAATAGTTATACTGATTGCTCTCAATATTATCGTAAACGTAAGTGTGCCCAAAATCCCCGTAACTAGCAAAATCATCATCCAACTCCCAGGGTCTGTTAGACAAATCCTGGAAGTTCACATTCAGCGTAAAACTGCTGTCAGCCGTCTCTTTCTGAGCCAAAGGTACACAATCACTAAAATACACAAAATCCTTACACTGTCCAGTCGTGCCCCCAGCTGCCGTCGAATAAAGTCCATAATTCACGTTACTGGTGGCGATCTTCTTCAACCCTTGAATGGAAGTAAGCAGGAGAGCCATTTTGGCCAACAGCAACGCTTTACCGCCCAATACCGCCAAAAACTGGAATCCCATAGGGATCATTATCATACCCACGGCCACTATGCCGAACATCATCAGGGATAACATCATGTTTCTGTGACGTCGTCTCGCTGCAAAGAAGAAAGTTGTTAACCACCGTTGTTGGCAACGATTTTGTGACTTTTTAAAACTTCGTGGCCTAACACATTATTTACATAGTTATAGAATAATTAGATCAATAATTTTATTGCTTTTTGCTTATTAGTATTGACTATTCATTCAATAGTATTGAGCCAGAATTATAAGGTTAATACGTTAACAGTTTGAAGTCTAGACTATTAAGTCAATACTTTAGAACTTAGTAAGTACAGTGGCTTGAATTTCAAACCAGCAACTGTATCGAGTAAATGCTATAACTAATTCAACACTATTAAGTTTGTAAAATTAACTGAATAGTTTAATATTGAATTATTTATTGCATTACATTTATTGCTGCTGACTAGCATTGAATTATAACGATTAATTGAATATAATTGATTCAATAAAATGGATTCAGTTCTACCGATTCAATAACAAAATATTGAGTAAATAATACTGACTCAATACTATTAACTTGATGGTATTAAAAATCAATTTGGCCACAAAATCTTGTATCGATAATGCTCCTGAATTCTATTGATTTAATAAGATGAAAGTCTGTTCTACTGATTCAGTACTAAAATATTGACTCAATACCAAAATATTAAATCAATAATACTGACTTAATACTATTCAGTTGATAGTATTGAACATCAATTTAGCCACAAAACCTTGTATCGATGATGCCCCTGAATTTTGTTGATTTAATAAGATGAAAGTCTGTTCTACTGATTCAGTACTAAAATATTGACCCAATACGAAAATATTGAATCAGTAATACTAAATTAATACTATTCAGTTGATAGTATTGAACATCAATTTGGCCACAATACCTTGTATTATAGATGCCTCTGAATGCTATTGATTCAATAAGATGAAGTCAGGTACTACTGTATTAATACCAAAATATTGACTCAATACCAAAATATTGGGTCAAAAATTCTGACCTAATACTATTAACTCGATAGTAAATCAAAAAATCGAAAATCAAATTGACCACAAAACCTTGTATTGATGACGCTCCTAAATGTTATTGATTCAATTACATGGAGCCTGTATTACTGATTCAATACCAAAATATTGAGTCAAGGATAGTGACTCTATGCTATTAGCTCGATACTATTAAAAATCAAGTTTGCCACAAAATTTTGTATTGATGATGCCCCCAAATACTATTAATTCAATAAGGTTAAGTCTGTTGACTCGATACCAAAATATTGACTCGATACCAAAATATTGATTCGATACCAAAATGGTGAATTAATATAACTGACTCAATACTATTCACTTGATAGTATTGGCCTCGATGGTATTTGGTCACAAAACCTTGTATTGTTGCCCCTAAATACTATTAATTCAATAAGATGAAGTCTGTTCTACTGATTCAATACCAAAATATTGACCTAATATCAAAATATTAAATCAATTGAGTCAATACTATTCACTTAATAGCGTTGAACAGCAATTTGGGCTATAAATCCTTGTATTAATGATGCCTCTGAATGCTGCTGATTCAATAAGATAGAGTCTGTACGACTAATTCAATATCAAAATATTGAGTCAATAATACTGACTTAATACTACTGACTCGATACTGTTGAATATCAAGTTGGTCCCCTTGTATTGATGAATGCCTCTGAATGTTATTGATTCGAAAATTTGGAGTATGTACTACTGATTTAATACTAAAACATTGAGTCAACAATACTGACTCAATACTATTAACTCGATAGTATTGAAAATCAACTTAATCACAAAATCTTGTATTGATGATACCCCCGAATGCTATTGCTTTCAATACAGATGGAGTCTGTACGACTGATTCAATATCAAAATATTAAGTCAATAATACTGACTCAATACTACTAACTTGATACTGTTAAAGGTCAATTTGGCCACAAAACCTTGTATTGATGATGCCCCTGAATGTTATTGATTCGAAAATATGGAGTATGTAGTACTAATTCAGTATTAAAACATTATGTCAACAATACTGACTCAATACTATTAACTCGATAGTATTGAAAATCAATTTAGCAACAAAATGTTATATTGATAATACCCCCGAATGCTATTGTTTCAATAAGATGGAGTCTGTACAACTGATTCAATAGTAAAATATTGAGTCAATAATACTGATTCAATACTACCAACTCAATACTATTGAAGATCAATTTGGCCACAAAACCTTGTATTGATGATGCCCCTGAATGTTATTGATTCGAAAATATGGAGTATCTAGTACTAATTTAGTATTAAAACATTGAGTCAACAATACTGACTCAATACTATTAACTCGATAGTGTTGAAAATCAATATAGCAACAAAACTTTGTATTGATGATACCCCCGAATGCTATTGTTTCAATAAGATGGAGTCTGTACGACTGATTCAATATCAAAATATTAAGTCAATAATACTGACTCAATACTACTAACTTGATAATGTTAAAAATTAATTTGACCACAAAACCTTGTACTGATGATGCTCCCAGATATTATTGATTTAATAAGATGAAGACTGTTCTACTGATTCAATACCAAAATATTGACTCAATACCAAAATATTGACTCAATATCCAAATATTAAATCAATAACACTGACTCAATACTATTTACTCAATAGCGTTGAACAGCAATTTGGCCACAAAACCTATTAATGATGCCTCTGAATGCTACTGATTCCATAAGATGATGTCTGTACTACTGATTCAATATCAAAATATTGAGTCAATAAAACTGACTCAATACTACTAACTCGATACTGTTTAAGGTCAATTTGGCCACAAAACCTTGTATTGATGATGCCCCTGAATGTTATTGATTCGAAAATATGGAGTATGTAGTACTAATTCAGTATTAAAACATTATGTCAACAATACTGACTCAATACTATTAACTCGATAGTATTGAAAATCAATTTAGCAACAAAATGTTGTATTGATGATACCCCCGAATGCTATTGTTTCAATAAGATGGAGTCTGTACAACTGATTCAATAGTAAAATATTGAGTCAATAATACTGATTCAATACTACCAACTCAATACTATTGAAGATCAATTTGGCCACAAAACCTTGTATTGATGATGCCCCTGAATGTTATTGATTCGAAAATATGGAGTATCTAGTACTAATTTAGTATTAAAACATTGAGTCATCAATACTGACTCAATACTATCAACTCGATAGTGTTGAAAATCAATATAGCAACAAAACTTTGTATTGATGATACCCCCGAATGCTATTGTTTCAATAAGATGGAGTCTGTACGACTGATTCAATATCAAAATATTAAGTCAATAATACTGACTCAATACTACTAACTTGATAATGTTAAAAATTAATTTGACCACAAAACCTTGTATTGATGATGCTCCTGAATATTATTGGTTTAATAAGATGAAGACTGTTCTGCTGATTCAATACCAAAATATTGAATCAATAATTCTAACTCATTACAATTAACTCAGTAGTGTTAAACAGCAATTTGGCCACAAAACCTTGTATTGACGAGGCCTCTGAATGCTATTAGTTCAATAAGATGAAGTCTGTACGACTAATTCAATATCAAAATATTGATCCAATAATACTGACTCAATACTACAAACTCGATACTGTTGAAAATCAATCTGGTCACAAAACCTTGTATTAATGATGCCCCTGAATGTTACTAATTCGAAAATATGGAGTATGTACTACTGATTCAATACTAAAACATTGAGTCAACATTACTGACTCAACACTATTAACTCGATAGTATTGAAAATCAATTAACCAACAAAACTTTGTATTGATGCTACCCCCGAATGCTATTGCTTCAATACGATGAAGTCTGTAGGACTGATTTAATATCAAAATATAATATCAATAATACTGACTCAATACTAATAATTTAATAATATTGAAAATTAATTTGGTCCCAAAACCTTGTATTGATGATGCCCCTGAATACTATTAATTCAATAAGATGAAGACTGTTCTGCTGATTCAATACCAAAATATTAAATTAATAATACTGACTCAATACCATTCACTCAATAGTGTTTAACAGCAATTTGCCCACAAAACCTTTTATTAATGATGCCTCTGGATACTATTGATTTAATTAGATAAAGTCTGTAAGACTGATTTAATATCAAAATATTGAGTCAGTAATACTGACTCAATACTACTAACTCGATACTGTTGAAAATCAATTTGGCCACAAAATCTTGTATTGATGATGCCCTTGAATGTTATTGATTCGAAAATATAGAGTATGCACTACTGATTCAATACTAAAACATTGGGTCAACAATACTGACTCAATACTATTAACTCGATAGTATTAAAAATCAATTTAGCCACAAAACCTTTTATTGATGATAGCCCCGAATGCTATTACTTAATATGATGGAGTCGTAGGACTGATTCAATATCAAAATATTGAGTCAATAATACTGACTCAATACTACTAACTTGATACTGCTGAAAATTAATTGGGCCACAAAACTTTGTATTGAAAATGTTCCTGAATACTATTGATTTAATAAGATGAAGACTCTTCTGCCAATTCAATACCAAAATATTGACTCAATAGCAAAATATTGACTCAATAAAGAATATTGAATCAATAATACTGACTCAATACTATTCACTCAACGGTGGTAAACAGCAATTTGGCCACAAAACATTCTATTAATGATGCCTCCTGAATGCTATTTATTCAATAAGATGAAGTCTGTGCGACTGATTCAATATCAAAATATTGAGTCAATAATACTGACTCAATACCACTAACTCGATACTATTGAAAATCAATTTGGCCGCAAAACCTTGTATTGATGATGCCCCTGAATGCTATTGATTAGACAATATGGAGTCTGTACTAGTTATTCAATACTAAAATATTGAGTCAACAATACTGACAATACTCGATAGTATTGAAAATCAACTTGACCACAAAACCTTCTATTGTTAATGAGATGAAGTCAATACTACTAACTTAATACGAAAATATTGACTCAATAACAAAATATTGAGTCAACAATACTGACTCAATACTATTAACTAGATAGTATTAAAAATCAATTTGACCCCAAAACCTTTGTACTGATGATGCCGCTTGTTTAAAATGCCAGTCTCATTAAACAAATGTACAGAATAAAAAAATTTAAGACTTTCATGTAATTCTACAAATAAAATTAATTCCTTGTTCAGGCAACGAAGCAATAAACCCCTTTGATGCCCTAAAAGTGTGTTCGATTGTTTGCACTTGAAATGTTCATCTGCAGCTACTTCAAAAGTGTATCGTAGCGTCAATAAAAGCGACATCCTCTAGTTTCAAGCGATGGGATCAAATTTGCTTTAGATTGCTTTATAATAAAAGACATCTGTCTCTCTACTTGTTGTTTCCTAAGACGTTTTAATCAGTTTCGATTGAGTCTTCGGATGTCGTTTTATTTCTTTACGCCAACGCGGAATATGAGTAGAAGAATGGAAACAGATGCTTTCGTTTGTAATATTAAACATAAAATCGAAGCATTGAGGTCTTTGTAATCCATTGAAAGGGGGCAGATGTTTGTAGTGTCGAGTAATGGAACCGTAGGTTTAATAAAAAATATATTGGATATTTTAGAAAGCAAATCTGTTTATTATTTATATTAAGAGGGTTGCCAAGGATTAAACAATTTCGCCCTCGTAAGGTTGTAAGGTTTTAAGGTCGTTTCTGAGTAAAATGTAGCACAGAGTTCGTTACTTTAAATTGTTCCGATGAGAGTTGCTAACGTTGAATTGAGTCTGAGAAGCTTGAATGTTAAAAACTATAAGTAAAATGGAACGAAATATTCATTTAGAAACATTTAAAAGCTCTTGGGCATCCATCAATTGCATTGACTATTTAGGTGGCGCAATTGCATTGACGAATTTGAACAAAACATCATTCTGCAGTCTGCAAGAACTCTTTATAGATATGCATAGCTAAGTGAAATGGAATACTATTAACTCAATAGTAAATGTTTGATCGACAGCAACATAATATGTACTATATCTACATTTTAATCATAATTAGGCGTAAAGAAAAATGGTAAAACAAAGCAATGATATGTCAACGTAATAGATTAAAAAACTTTTCAATTTGGCACAGTTTTTAGGTTAAAAATTCGGCTTCCGTGGGCGAAGTCGTTGGTAATAGTGTCATCTATAATAATCAAGAACTTCGTTCTTCTGCAACGAAGCCTACGAACAGTCGCGCCACTGGTTCGCACAAAAACCCTTTAATCTCGCATTTCCATGTGCTGCAGCAACATAAAGGAAAACAAAGCGGCATATATGCAAATCCCAACAAGCTCAATTAAGCTACATGTCTAATCGCTGCTTTATGAGAAAATGTACGAGCGAAATTAATTCATCACTGGGGTTTGTTTCGAGCCCCCTGACTTGATTAAAATATTTGTTCTTAACTCCAAATTGATAAGCAATACGATATTTGGCAAGTTCCCAACTCTTGATTGGGAAGCTTGGAAGTCACCGTCAGCGGACAAAGGCGTATTTGGGTAATTTATTTGTCTATTTTTGTTTATTACTTTTTGAAGTTGAGCGATTTTAGATAGGGGGAAAAATTGTGATTTTGCGTCACCATCAAGTTTATTATGGTTTGCCAATAGGCTCCAATGTTAGAATATTGGGTAACTATAAGTAAAATGTGTAATAGTATTAAAAAACGTGTAATCGACAGCGGGGTTCGAACCTGCGACCTATCAGACCAATGAAGGAAAATCTGCCACCTTCAGCAACTAAGCTATACTGATTGATGGCAACAATATGAATTTTAACTGGGTTTAAGGAGATTTGGTTGGGATAGTTCCAGCAAAACGTAAATAATATTCTCAGTGGAGACTATTTCGCAATTTGTATACACAAACTTCAAAAAACTAAGAAAATAAGACGTGGTTTCAATTTTAAAAATAGTATAGAAGCAAATAACTAAAAAATTGTAATTTAATATTAAAAAAATCAATAAATGAATTACTAATAACATTAGCGTAAGCTGCCTGTATTTAATATAAACAAAGATGAATAACTATTAAATATTTTGAAGTTGTAATAAAAATGGAAAAAATATATATATGGAAAAGAAACATGCAAGACTGAAGCAGTTTATAAGCAAACTTTAAGGCAGACTAACCTAACCTCTAATATCAATCGATCTCCATTTAGGCGGGACAAACAAAGTACATCAGTGTTGATTTTAATTTTTATTCTAGAATTACTAGGCATTACAACAATGAGCACTCTAATAGTTTGTACAACAAGAGTGGATATGATGATAATTTTGATAAACAAATTGTAAAATTGTAATTGTTGCTACTGTAATTAATTTGAAAATTAAAGAAAATCAGCTCTTATTTCCGAGTCTTGACGTTTCACTTTTGTCAGCAGCCCTCAAGCTGCCTAATTTTTTATTATTAATGCTAACTAAGCAACGTAAGTTCAAAAAGATGTTTAACATTAGCGAATCTTGTTGCAATTTAAAAAACGTCTTAAATGTTCTCTTATTATTGTATAAAAAGGTCTAACCGTTTGACCTTTGTAAAAATTTTCACAACTCGATATTGTAACTTCATAAAACAAGGCGTTATAAAGTTTTTTTTTCATGTCAATATGAAGGAGAAGTTGCGTCTTTTGACAAAATCGTTGGTAACAGACGTATCGTCAGATACTGAGTTAACATAATTTCGTTTTGGTAAAACGGACTGGTCCTTGGTTATATTCAAAAATTAAAATACTAATCTTGTCCCCTGAAACCAAAAAAGAATGAAAAACACAACAAATCTTGCTCTAACGCGTTTCGATAGCCAAGCTATCATCTTCAGAAAGATACTGTAGTAGCAACTTTGTTGGGTTTTTTAATCTTTCTTCTTGGTGTTGGGGACAAGACTTGTAATTTAATGTCGCTTGCCAATTTGAGTATCGTCGCCAGTAGTGACACTGAATTAAATTTTATACGTGCTGCTGCAATTCTCGTCATTAAAATGAGTTTTAAGGGCTCAGAAAACTTTCCAGCTGTCAATTATTTTAACACCTACGTCGTGTTGTATGCGTATGAGAACTTGAGCTGATAATCAAGCGTTATTACGGATAACACATTTCCAGTAATTGCCTTCATTATTAGAAGATAATTTAGCCTTGTAGACCTTTATTAGAACGAGCAAATTATGTCTCTATGTTTAAACACACACATTTCCTCACATATTAACTCCCTTTGATAGACGTGACAGACGTACAGTCGCTCGAAATATATACAAACAGTGTCATTAATTTTAATCAACTCAAATTCAAAGCGTCCATCCATAAAACACAAAGAAAGTGTCTGCTTATAATTGACTAATTCCCACAAATATACGAATTTCTTTCTTTTGCGCCTAGTTCTTTTTACGCGAGAGAACGAATGTAAAGCCCACGTAAATGCGTAATATCTTCGATCATTTGACGTCACGAGAAAAAATCTTTAAAATCATTTTTTGCTAGATGCCAACATTTAAGGACTTAAATGACAAAGGCGTCTAATAAAGAAAAATGCGCCCCTGATAAGCCCCTCAAGAATTTCTCACGCTTTTGCTTGCACTTGCCAAAAATTTCAATACTGTTCGACGTTCTTATAAAATTGTTTGCATACTTGGCAAGGATATAAAAAGAAGCAAAAATGAAATGTATTTTAGGGAGTCTCATTTTTACTCTTCGCAAATAAAATTTACTCTGAAAGAGAAACTAATATTAACCTGGATCCATATCAATAAATATTTGTGTTGTGCGTTGAATTTTAAAAAACAAATTATTCAAGGTCAGTTATTTTGTAGTGTAAGTGGTTAGTTTGTGTATTATACTGCCAAATTTGTTTGTGTAGTTCCTTAACTCTTTAAATACAACCGAACTTGTTGTTGTGTTTGATAAATGTTCTAACTTGTTGGTCTCTGCATTAGAATCTAGTCTTCTGTGATCTTTCTAGAGAGCAACCGCTTTGCTAAGCATTTGTGGATTATCTATTGGTAGTCCAACATCCTATACGAGTTTAGAGGACTCCGACACCCAACACAAATTTTTATTGATGTGGATCCTTTTTAGAGATTATTTTTGTGGTTCTTTTGTATACTCGTATATTTAGTTACTATTTTTTTTATTTTTTCTCTATTTATTTTTATGTTTTTCTGCGTTTGTCTATCTTTGTTTAATTGTATGTTTCTGTCTAGTCTCTGTCTGTCTTTGTCTGCCTCTGTTTGGCTTTGTTTGCCTCTATCTGCCCCTATCTACCTCTGTTTGCCTCTGTCTGCCCCTGCCTGCCCCTACCTGCCCCTGCCTGTCCCTGTCTGCCTCTGTCTGCTTCTGTCTGCTTTTATCTGCCTCTGTCTGCCTTTGTCTGCCTCTGTCTGTCTCTGTCTGTCTCTGTCTGTCTCTGTCTGTCTCTGTCTGCCTCTGTCTGCCTCTGTCTGCCTCTGTCTGCCTCTGTCTCCTTCTGTCTGCCTCTGTCTGCTTCTGTCTGCCTCTGTCTGACTTTGTCTGCCTCTGTCTGCCTCTGTCTGACTTTGTCTGCCTCTGCCTGACTCTGCCTGCCTCTGTCTGCCTCTGTCTGACTTTGTCTGCCTTTATCTGCCTCTGTCTGTCTTTGTCTGCCTCTGTCTGCCTCTGTCTGCCTCTGTCTGCCTCTGTCTGCCTCTGTCTCCTCTGTCTGCCTCTGTTTGTTTTGTCTGTCTTTGTCTACCTCTGCCTGTTTTTCTCTATTTCTGTCTATGTCTGCCTGTCTCTGCCTCTGTCTGTCTTTGTCCATCTCTGTATGCGTCTGTGTCTGTGTCTGTCTCTCTCTATCTCTATTTATTTTTGTCTGCATCATTTGCAAATTTAGACTCAAAATTTCGTCAAAAAAGTCAAAATTTTGAACAAAAACCGACGTTTACGTAAGTAGCTTTCGATAAATATTTAAAATTTTTGAGAAGACCTCAAAACTCATTTAAAAAATTTAAATGTCTCTGTATGTCTCTGTTTGCCTCTGTCTGCCTCTGCCTGCCTCTGTCTGACTTTGTCTACCTTTATCTGCCTTTATCTGCCTCTGTCTGTCTGTCTGTCTGTCTCTGTCTGAACGTTGTTTTATTTCTAATTTTTATCCCAAAATGTTCACTTTGTTCTCAAAATATCAGGTTAACAGTCAAAAATTGTTTTAGCTTTTTCTAACATATTCAACTTTTGTAAAATTTTTAACTTGTCTCAAAATTCTAATTTCCCAAAATTTTTATTTAAACTCTGGCTTTAAAGTTTGTTTTTTTATATTTGATCTCACTAAACTCAAAATGTAGAATTTTTGTTGCAATTTTGTATTTAAAGTTTTAACGGAATGTTAGCCATTGGAATTTTGGGAAGACATGTCGTGTGTGACTGTTTCTGTCCGACTTTGTCTGCCTTTATCTGCCTCTGTCTGTCTCTGTCTGCCTCTGTCTGTCTCTGTCTGCCTCTATCTGCCTCTCTCTGCCTCTGTCTGACTTTGTCTACCTTTATCTGCCTCTGTCTGTCTCTGTCTGCCTCTGTCTGCCTCTGTCTGCCTCTGTCTGCCTCTGTCTGCCTCTGCTTGTTCTGTCTGTCTTTGTCTACCTCTGCCTGTTTTTCTCTATTTCTGTCTATGTCTGTCTGCCTCTGTCTGTCTTCGTCGATCTCTGTATCCGTCTGTGTCTGTGTCTGTCTCTGTATCTTTCCATCTCTATTTACCTCTGTTTGCCTCTGTCTGCCCCTGCCTGACCCTATCTGCCTCTGTCTGCCTCTGTCTGCCTCTGTCTGCTTTTGTCTGCCTCTGTCTGCCTCTGTCTGCCTCTGTTTGTTCTGTCTGTCTTTGTCTACCTCTGCCTGCTTTTCTCTATTTCTGTCTATGTCTCTCTGTCTGTCTTTGTCGATCTTTATATCCGTCTGTGTCTTTGTCGGTCTCTGTATCTATCCGTCTCTATTTACCTCTGTTTGCCTCTGTCTGCCCTGCATGCCCCTGCCTGCCCATGCCTGCCCATGCCTGCCTCTGTCTGCCTCTGTCTGACTTTGTCTGACTTTATCTGCCTTTACCTGCCTCTGTCTGTCTCTGTCTGCCTCTGTCTGCCTCTGTCTGACTTTGTCTGACTTTGTCTGCCTTTATCTGCCTTTATCTGCCTCTGTCTGTCTCTGTCTGCCTCTGTCTGCCTCTGTCTGACTTTGTCTGCCTGTATCTGCCTCTGTCTCTCTCTGTCTGCTTCTGTCTGCCTTTGTCTGCCTCTGTCTGCCTTTGTCTGCCTCTGTCTGACTTTATCTGCCTTTATCTGCCTCTGTCTGTCTCTGTCTGCCTCTGTCTGCCTCTATCTGCCTCTGTCTGTCTCTGTCTGTCTCTGTGTGCCTCTGTTTGTTCTGTCTGTCTTTGTCTACCTCTGCCTGTTTTTCTCTGTTTCTGTCTATGTCATCCTGTCTCTGTCTGTCTTTGTCAATCTCTGTATCCGTCCGTGTCTGTGTCTGTCTCTGTATCTTTTCATCTCTATTTATTTTTGTCTGCCTCTGTTGCAAATTTAGACTCAAGAGTTTGTCAAAAAAGTCAAAATTTTGAACAAAAATCGACGTATACGTAATTTTCGATAATTTTTGAAAAGCCCTCAAAGTTCATTTAAAAAATTTGAATGTAATTTCGAATTATAACTTTAATATAAAATATACCACTTATCTTTAAATATTGACTCGTAATTACGAAAAATTTCGATATTCCTGTCGAATTTTTTTTAACAAATTATCCTTTCTTTCTCCAGACTTTTCTCAAAATGTTTTTTTTTAAGTTTTGAGTTAGAACACCTTTCTTTGCATGCAATTTCAATTTTAAGCACCAAACTAATTTTTTTCTAAAAACGTTGTCTGTTTTATTTCTAATTTTTATCCCAAAATGTTCATTTTGTTCTCAAAATATCAGGTTAACAGTCAAAAATTATTTTAGCTTTTTCTATCATATTCAACTTTTGTAAAATATTTAACTTTTCTCAAAATTCTAATTTTTCAAAATTTTTATTTAAACTCTGGCTTTAAAGTTTGTTTTTTTATATTTGATCTCACTGGACTCAAAATTTAGAATTTTTGTTGCAATTTTGTATTTAAACTTTAAACGGAATGTTAGCCATTGGAATTTTGGGAAGACGTTTGTGACTGTTTCTGTCTGCCTTGGTTTGTCTTCGTCTGTCTCTGTATGTTTCTGTTTCTGTTTCTGCCTGCCTCTCTGTCACTGTCTGTCTCTGATTGTCTTCATCTGTCTCTATCTCTCTGACCTTTTTCTTAAAGTTTTAACATCAAACTAAAATTTATGTTGTAAACTCGAAATGTCTTTGCATTTATTTCTCGAAAAATCACCCTTAACCTGAAAATGTTCACTTTTTTCTCGCAATTTCAAGTTTAAACTTCAAATTTTAAAT
Organism: Dastarcus helophoroides; assembly: GCA_028583605.1. Taxonomy (NCBI): domain Eukaryota; kingdom Metazoa; phylum Arthropoda; class Insecta; order Coleoptera; family Bothrideridae; genus Dastarcus; species Dastarcus helophoroides. Next base: position 17,098,792 of record CM053329.1, read on the forward strand.
CCTCTTCCCAAAATTTAGACCTTAAGGGCTTAGTGTTGAAATTTTGAAGTTTCATTCAAAATTTCTGGAGCACAAAGGTGAAAATTTCGACCTCTAATTCGTATTTCTTCTATTTTGGAAGTCAAAATTCTGAGGTACTGGACGTTCCAAAAAGAAAAAAATAGTTTCTATAGATAATAAACAATGACAACATTTGGGATGAAAATCGCGAACTTTTAGCTGTTTTTGCGTTTATTTTTCGAAAAATCAAGCTTTATCTGAAAATTTTGAGTTTTTCCTCGTAATTTCAAGTTTAAACTTGAAATTATGAATCTTTTTCTAAAAATCGTGGTCCTAAAATTTAAAGACTTAATGTTGTTAGAAGTTACATTTGAAATTTCCGAAAAAAAAGTGAAAATCTCAACCTTAAACTCTAAGATCATATTTTTTTATTTTGGAAGTCATTGCTAGTATTATACGCTTCAAAAAAAAATGTATAGACAATTATTTCTTAACAAATGACAGGTTTTGAGGCGAAAGTTATTTGTAAGCTCGAAATTTGAGTGCTTTTACATTCATTTCTTGAAAAATCAACTTTTATCTGAAAATTTTCACTTTTTTATGGTAACTTTAGGTTTAAACCTAAAATTTTAATTTTTTTTCTGAAAATCCTGACCTTAAAGTTTAAAGACTTTTGTTCGAAATTACGTAGGCGAAATCAAAAATGTCAATCTTAAATTTTAAGATACTTATTTGAAGTGATCTTTTGGCGCTTTTAACGGGATTGGTTTGGGGGTAAAGTTATGGTTTTGCGTTACCATCATACGTCATGATCATGCGTTACCAACATGCTCTACTGTTAACAATAAAGCATGTTGGTAACGAAATTGGCGTGATGGTAACTCAATGCGCCTAAGAAGTTTAAACTTTAAAAATGAGTGATCGGCAACGGCATTCGAACCTGTGACATCTCAAGCGTAGACACTTTTATTTCCTAGTTTTAAGTTTTCACTTCTGTCGGCAGCCGCCAGGACTGCCTATTTTTTTTTAATTATGAGTTTTTTTTGAAACTTCGTAATAACCATAATTTGCCCTTTTCCCTTCTTAATTCTCTATAGATTCTTGTTGTAATGTTTAAAAGTTCACTCTTAATCCTAATGCCCTTTGGCTCTTTTTTTTTTCGACGATTTTTACTCGTGTTGCAAAGTTGTACCTTTACTCTCGAAATGTCAACTCTTTTCAAAATTTGGAGGACACTTCTTTACAAAAGGTACTTGTTTTTGGGCTTTCGAATATTTTTGTTAAATTCCCCCTTTTTTTTTAAATTTCGACTACATAAAGTCGAAATTTCGAAATTTATTAATGATCTCGACTTTTTTTTAAGTTCAGTTTTAATTTTGGGATTTCGACTTTCTTCTCAAGATTACGAGTGTGTAAAATTTTAAAAACTAAGCTTTTTTTGTAGTTTTAATTTTGAATCCTACATTTTTTTTACATAAATCCTAATTTTTTTGTCACTGATTGCTTGCTCAACGTTTGATTTTAATTTTTATTTTTTTGCTCAATTTTTGGGCGACAAACTCAGTTTTTTTTCCTAATGTTAAACTTTTTTTGATTCTAAGTATATTCTTTTTACTTTTAACAGTTGTAAACTTTAACTTAAAATTTCAAGAATTTTATTTAATAGCTTTATGATTTTATTGGGAGTTCTCTGTCTTTCTCTGTACCTCTCTGTCTCTAACTGCCTTTATCTGTTGCCAATGTAAATTCGAGATTTTGACAAAAAAAAGTATTAATCGAAATATACATAAGTAATTCTCGATAAATATTTGAAAATCTCCAAAAAAAAGGCTTCGAATTTAATCTCAAATTTTTAACTTTGAATTTAGATATATTCGTTTTTTTCCCAAAAATATCAACAATTAAACTCGTAATTTTAAAAAAGTTAAATTTTAAAGATACGAGTAGAAAATTGAAGGCATTTTTATGAATTTCGATTTTTTTTAATCTAAGTTTTTGCTTGATGTAGGCCTGTAGGGCGCTATCTGCCCCTCTCTATGTCACTGTATGTGTTTATCTATATCTGTCTCTGTCTCTGTCTCTGTCTCTGTCTCTGTCTTTGTCTCGGTTTCTATGTCTCTGTCTCTGTCTTGGCCTATCTCTTGTATTTATATGTCTCTGTTGCAAGTTTTTACTCAAAATTTTAACAAATAGATCAAAATTTTCGAAAAAATGGAAATCTATACAAATAGTTTTTGATTAACGTCTAAAAACCTTGGAAAAATCTCAAAATTTATTTAAAAAATCCACAAAATTTAGCTTAATTTGAAATTTTAACTTTTTATTCAAATATTCGATTTTCTTTTTTTTTGTGGAACGGGCTGGTCCTTGGTTATCTTCAAAATTTGAAATACAAAACTTATCTTCTGAAACCAGGAAAGATTAAAAACACAGCAAAGGTTTCTTAAAAATTTGGAGTTTATTCAAAATTCCATTTTTTTGGAGAATTTCAATTGTTTTATTTTAGAATCGGGAAATTTTTTAATATCGACTTTTTTGAAATTTTCGACTATTTGAATTTTTTTTAAATTTCGTTTTAGAAAATTTTCGAAAATGTCGGACAGTTTTATTTGAAAATGTCGACAGTTTTATTTCAAAATGTTGACTTTATTTGGAAACTTCAAAACTGTTTCAAAATACCCATTTTTTTAACTTTCCAATTAGAATTTTCGATTTTCTAAAAAATGTTCTATTTTTTCAAGAATTCAATTATCCAAAATTTTGAGTTTTTCGAAAATTTTAACTTCAAAATTTGAACCATTTTTTGAACTTTTCTAGTAATTTTCTTCAATATCAAGGCTTAAAAAAAATTCGTTTTACTTTGAAAATTTGACCATACATTTCAATTTTTTAAAATCTCGAATTTTTTTTCAAAATATTGACCATTTTTGAAATTTTATTTCACTAATTTCCAAGATTTTAACGTTTTTGAAAATTACAAATTTTTAAAAAAATTCTTCAAGTGTTAAAATTTTTAAAATGTCAATTTCTTTAAAGTGTTGAACTTTTTTTTAGAAATTCGATTACTTTTTAAAATTTTTATGAATTTTAATTTTCCATGAAATTTTTTACATTATTTAAAATTACGATATTTTCGAAAATTTTACCTTTTTTTGAAAATTCTCATTGTTTTTAAACGTTTTATTTAAAAATTTAGATTCGACTTCTTGTCTTTTTTAAATTTCAACTTTTTTGAAAATTTCGTCTTATTTTCTAAAATTTAGACCATTTCAAAAATTTCATTTTGTCCAAAATTACAATATCTTTCGTCGAGATGAAATTCGAATTGGACCATTTTTTGAAAAGGTTATTTCAAAACTTGAATCATCCTAATACATTTTTTATTTTCGTGAAAATTTGTATTTAAAAAAACTCTATTTCTGAAATAAAATTTTTTCAACTACAAAATTCGAGAATTTTTCCAATAAATTTTAAGTTCATCGAAGTTTCTTCTATCTCCTTCTGAAACTTTCCAGTTCAAATTAGTACAAAAGCTTTATTACTTTTTTGAAGTCAACTGGAATATGAAAACTGAAAGTTTAAATTTAAAATTTCAACTTTAATCAAAGTTACAAATTTTTTTGAAAATTTCGCCACTTTTTCCAATTTTAGAATTTTTAAAATTGTCGATTTCTTCAATGTTTGAATTTTCTTTTCAAAATACCCATGTTTCTTAAAACCTCAGCTTTTTTCTGCAAATTTTAACTTTCTACGAAAATTTTGACTTTTTTTAACATTCTGACGCCTTACCTTCAGTTTTTTCAATATTTTTTTCGTAAATCTTGGTTTTTCCAAAATGTCTACTCCTTTTCACATTGTGCTTGTTTTTTTTTTTGATAATTTTGATTTTTAAATTTGGTATTTGCCAAATTTTGGTTTTTTTTCTCGAATATTTTAATTTGTCCCAAATTTAAACTTTTCGAAATTTTAAGCATTTTTAAAAGCTTTCAAATTTTCTTATAATTTTGGTTTTTCTTGAATATTGTCTTTCAAAAATTCTGCTTTTTTGAAAATTTGGAAATTCCAAGTTTACGATTTTTTTTACTCAGGTTTTTAAAGCTGAAAATTGGAAAAGAGTTTCGACGTTTCTAAAAACAATTCCGATTCTGATTCTTTCACTATTTTACAAATTTGCATTTTATTCAAAATCTGGAAATGTGGAAATTTTTGGGTTTTAATTTCAGAGATTGTAGCGGAAGATCTGAGCAGAAAATGGAAAAATTTCAGAAAAAATTTAAGTTCATCGAAGTCTCTTTTATCTCCTTCTGAAACTTTTCAGTTCAAGTTAGTTCAAAAGCTTTATTACTTTTCTTAAGTCAACGGTAATATGAAAACTGAAAGTTTAAATTCAAAATTTCAACTTTCTTCAAAGTTCTTGAGCATCTCAGGGGAGGGGGGGGCACTTGCTCCTGGTGCCCCCGCTCTGGATCCGCCATTGAATCTAAGTTAAGTATTACATGTTTTTTTCAATTTATTTAACATTTCTTCGGTCCAGTTTGGCAATATTTAAATTTTTTATGGTTTGTTGACAATTTTCTAAACAGTTTTTGAAATGCGACTACGTGATATTTAAATTTATTGAAAACGTCACTTCATGACAGTTCACAAAATAAGAGGTTAGTTTATTTTACATAGAATAGGAATAATCAAAAATAGAAGACCAGAAATTAGATATGGAAAAATAAAAATTTGTTATTTTTTTCTTTTTTTCTTTTTTATATTTTAAATTTTTTTTTATTTTTAAGTATTTCTTCCTCATTGTTCCCTTTCCATGTTATGCACTGCTGACGAGCTCAAATGAGAGCGAAACATCGATGTGCTACAATCTTTTTATGTATTTTTTATATTTTCCTTATTTATCAAAATAACAAATTTTTATTTTTCCATATCTAATTTCTGGTCTTCTATTTTTGATTATTCCTATTCTATGTAAAATAAACTAACCTCTTAATTTGTGAACTGTCATGAAGTGACGTTTTCAATTAATTTAAATATCACGTGGTCGCATTTCAAAAACTGTTTAGAAAATTGTCAACAAACCATAAAAAATTTAAATATTGCCAAACTGGGCCGAGGAAATGTTAAATAAATTGAAAAAAACATAATATTTCCGGTCAATAAGGGTCTACCATGAAGAATAAGTATTACATTTTTTCTTTTTAATTGTTTTAAGATATTATTTGATAGACTACGTCGCTGAAAATTTTTATCGCACGTTTAAATTTTTTGTTTTTGTCCAAACTGAAACTGTGAACTTCATCAGTTCCAAGATCATGGATTCTGCATCAATTTTCTTTTGCACTTTCAGATTCCAGGAACCAAAAGCTATAAATCTGCATCCTGAACTTTTGAAAATTTGACTTTTAAAGAAGAACCGCTTTTTTGGTCATTTTTTAGTTTTAGACTTTCACAGTATGACTGAATCGCTAGGCAACATCTACACGTTAAATTAGTTTGACAAAGTGGTTTAGTTCAGATGAAATTGCTGGTCTCCTGCTGAGTATTATAAAGATATCTTATATAATTTCCGGCGCATCCACCATTTTGTACGCTAGCTACTGTTACGTCTTTGGCAGACGAAAATACTGCAACAGGGGAAAATTACACCAAAGTATGCTCCCAAACAGGTCCGGATTTAGGAGGGTTTTTCGGGGGGGGGGGGGGCACTTTCATTCCCACCCAACTCCTGTTTTATATGCTTGAGTAGCGCCGCAGGCCAAGATTTCAAGAAATTTCAAGGTCATGAGAGATTTTCAATTCAAAATTGAATAATATTAAAAGAGTAATTTTTATAGAAAACCAAGATTAAAATTCAACCACCATATTGCATAAATAAACATTTTATTTGCGACTAAAAATATATAAAATTCTAGTAGAAACGGAAAACAAAATATATTTTTTATTTCAAACTGAAAATTGTCATGTATATACCATATAACACAAATAAAACTACAAAATTACGCAACTAAAAGGTTAACATAATAGAACAAAAACCATAAAATTCAATATTGTTTTTCGTTAAATTGCATGTTTATAATCGAAATCTTAGCAAAAAAGTAAAACCTGAAACTGTGTGCTTGAATTATTTGGAATTAGGAAATTATGAAATAAATAATAATAAAGTAAATTTAAAAAATGGTCAAAATTTCGAAAAAGAAACTCTTAATTTGTAGCAAAAAAAGAGTAAAGAATTTGAAATTTCGAGATCAATGTTAAAATTTCGAATTTAAAATCGAAACAGTACAAAAGTAATAAAATCTTGACTGTACCAATTTTCAGACAATGATATAGTTTAAAAAATATATAATTCACGAAAAGAAATCCTATATAGATTCCGGCGCATCCACCACTTTGTGCGTTAACTACTGTTGCGTCTTTGGCAGACGAAAATACTAAATCCTTTTGCAACAGAGAAGATTACACGAAAGTATGCTCTCAAATGACTTTTTTTATAAAAAAGCTCATATTTATACAAACTTCTTATTCCTTCAAGTTTCTATGACTGGTAATGCAACAGAAAAGTTGTTCGCTGTCGATATATGAATAATTTGGGGTCGCAGATACTAAAAAAAGCTTGTGACACAACCTGTGAACCTCGTTAGTATAGATCTTTTTTACTTATCCTAATCCCCAATTATTTCGAGTAACAAGACGTCAATAATTTTGGTGGAACGGACTGGTCCTTGATTATCTTCAAAAATTGAAATAAAAATCTTGTCCCTTGAAACCGAGGAAGATTAGAAAACACAACAAAGGTTGCAACCTTTGTTGTGTTTTTTAATCTTTCTTGGTTTCAGGGGACAAGATTTGTATTTCAATTTTTCAAGACGTAAATAATACTAGGATTGCACGATGTAAAATAATTTTTTTATAAAACCACAGTTACCCTTTTTATCTCGACAAAATATACAGATAGTTGTCTTACCTTCGAAATCGCCCGATCTGGGAGTCACGCCGTCCATGTGTATCCTGAATGTGTGGGTGTTCAATACGCGGTATATCCTCCTGAGGACCTCGACTTGCCAGTTGCTTTTCGCGTCAGAAAATTCGCTAATTCCATTTGCGAGGCTTCTGAAAAAAAATCCCATATATGTATACGTCATAATCCCTCCGCGAAATGGAGACGTAAATGTAATTTAACCGGCACCGAAATCCGACGTAATAAATATAAAAGTGGCAGAGGAGTTTATGGTTTTGTTGGCCGGCTGAACGCTCCCGCTGATTTATCGGGGTCCATTATTGTCTATATATTAATTTGCGCGGTTCGGAATTGCATTATCGTAACGTTGTAAGGGGTTAATGGCTTTCCGCAAATAACTATTGAGGCGATAAATCAAAATTAAAATATTTATTATATTCGCCCCCAACTATTCACAGGAAATATACCAAAAATTAGAGAAGCATATGCCAACGATGTGTTAATTTGATAAACGGAATAATTTAATTATTGAGTTATATGGGACGATCGGGGTTTAATGGCTTAAATTCTGCCCTCAAATGTTCCGGAACAATTCTAATAATAATAATTGTAACATAACTTGAGCTACACGATGAAATTGGACTCAGTATAAATCCCAAAATATCTATAATTCAAGAAAATATTTAGGAGAATTGTGGCCACAAATTCCTCATTTGTCGTAGCTGGAGATTAAATTGGTGTAGGCGCCCTTGATTATCCGGGAATTGTTAAACTAAATCTAACTAGTTTTGACTTTTAATTTGACTTGTTTCCCCGCATATAATTAATATCTTGATAAAATAAATAATTGAAATACAAAAACTTGTCCCCTGAAACCAAGGATTAAAAAACACAACAAAGGTTGCTCTAACGCTTTTCAACAGCCAAGCTATCATCTTTAGAGTGTTATATCTCTGAAGATGATAGCTTGGCCGTCGAAACGCGTTAAAGCAACCTTTGTTGTGTTTTTTAATCTTTCTTGGTTTCAGGGAACAAGTTTTGTATTTCAATTTTTGAAGATAACCAAGGACCGGTACGTTCTACCAAAATAAATAATATAAATCATTTTTCCGGCAAAAATACCCCTACAAAACCAAATCTCTAATACGAGATCCCTAAATTACTGAAATTTCGAATTTAATTCCCAATTTCTTTGATCCAAATTTACAGAAGTATCAGATCGCAATTTTCAATTTTGGGAAAGTGTTTCACATTTTTTAAAACTTTTTAATGTAATAGTAATTGTCGGTATTTGTGTCAGATCCTATTAAGATGTTTGATTAAAATTTCATGACAGAAATGTTCGGTTGCAGGAAAAGTTTGGGACGTGATTTAGGGACGACATTCTCGTTGAATGTTGTTCGGTTAAAATTCATCAATATTAGAATGCACAACTGCGTCTTAAGCCTCATTATGTAGCCTACCTGCTCTCGTTGTTTCTATCTCGTATCAACTCGATTCCATTGGGAAGTTCAATAACACCAGAATTGATGATTTTGTCCAATATCATCAGACTGCGTCGTTGTAGACACTTCTTGAATGCATACACGAAGCCTTCGTGTGTTTTGTTTTTGGCAACGTCAATGCAATTCCGCAACAGCACGCCCGTCATTCCGCCCGCCTCCAACCACATATTGTTCGCCCCATTCTTATGCGATTCCTCCGAACGTGAGAATGTGTTTGTAAGGAGGATCGTCCCGAGGAATACCATATAATGCATCTCTGTTGTCCTGGAAGAATGAAAATAATTCTACAAACTATTTTTTGGACCTCAATCCACAAATATTCAAATACCAGTGCTCATATTATATATAATAATGAAAAAAATTTGTCTATTAACAAATTTTCTTTGTAAAGACTTTGAAATAATAGACTAATTGATCGAAACCCATCACACAACTTTATTGATGTTGATAAAGTTTCCTACCCGACCTTAAATTCAAAATTCTGTGCAAAAAGTTCCAGTAAAACATCAAAATTTTAACTCTACAATCATTAAAGTATTTCAATTCTGAAAATGTCGAGTTTCAAGTCAGCAGCTTAAGAAAATTGGAATTTGGTGTTTAAACTATAAACGATTCACTATACACGCCCGGAGGGCTGCATGAATTTGCAGTCTAGGTTTTATTCTACTTGCATACGACATTGTTGGCGATGATTGTTTCTCTATGGACCAATAGGTGGCGGTAGGTCTGAGAGTCATATGCTGACGTCCGTTGATTCTTTAGTAGTTACTTGTCGGAACATTTGTTGGCATTCAAGTTGGATATACCAAACTGACGAGGTCTAACTAGATCGAAACCAGTTCTTGGATTCCAAACTTCGAATCTAATAAATGTTCAAACCTATGGTCTGTGCATTAGAATCCTTGTCTTCTGGGAACTTTCCTGGAGAGCAACCGCTTCGCTAGGTGGCAGTGTTTCAACTGTTGGTAGTTCAGCTACCTGTGATTCACTATACACGCTTGGAGGGCTGCATGAATTTGCAGTCTAGGTTGTATTCTACTTGCATACGACATTGTTGGCGATGATTGTTTCTCTATGGACCAATAGGTGGCGGTAGGTCTGAGAGTCACACGCTGACGTCCCTTGATTCTTTAGTAGTTACTTGTCGGAACATTTGTTGGCATTCGAGTTGGATATACCAAACTGACGAGATCTAACTAGATCGAAACCAGTACTTGGATTCCAAACTCCGAATCTAATAAATGTTCAAACCTATGGTCTGTGCATTAGAATCCTTGTCTTCTGGCAACTTTCCTAGAGAGCAACCGCTTCGCTAGGTGGTAGTGTTTCAACTGTTAGCAGTTCAGCTACCTATAATTCACTGTACACGCCTGGAGGGCTGCATGAATCTAGATTATATTCTCCGTGCATATAAACTTGAGAAAGAAATATCGAATTCAGCTTGTACTGAGAAATTTTGCAAATTCAACATTTCGAAAAAAGCAAAATATGTTCACTTAACTTATGTTATCTCACAACATTTAAACCTTTCATTCGATTCTGAATATTTTTTTCAAAATTCTTGGTTCTTGGAAATTTCCTTTTCCTTCGAAATTTGTCTTTCCTCTAAATTTCGATATTTTCTTCAAAATCGGTCTTTTTTCGAAATTTCGATTTTAGCTCAAAATTGGATCCTCTTCGTATTTTAGGTAAGCATTGTTCTTAAACTTTTAGCGAATTTTTTATATTTTCTAAAATTTTACCTTTTCCCTCATAATTCGTATTCTCTCGAAATGTTGATACTTTCTTCAAAATCGATCCTTTTTCGAAATTTCGACTTTATCTCAATTTTCTATCTTCGTATTTTCCTGGAAATCTAAACTTTTTCTCTCGAAATTTGTTTTTTCTCAAACTGTCTATTTTTTTCAAAATTCGTATTTTACGTAAACAATGTTCTTAAAATTTTTGCGATATTTTATATTTTCTAAAATTTTACCTTTTTCCCTCAAAATTCGTCTCCTCTCGAAATTCGACCCTCTTATTTTTCTGGAAATCTCAACTTTTTTGTTCAAAATTTGTTTTTCCTCAAAATGTCTATTTTTTTTAAAAAATTCGTATTTTACGTAGACAATGTTCTTAAAATTTTAGCGAATTTTTTATATTTTCTAAAATTTTACCTTTTTCCCTCGAAATTCCCTTGGAATTTGAACTGTTTTTTTCAAAATTCGCCTCTTTCAACTTTATTCGCAAAATTCTATTTTTTTTCTTAAAATTTGATTTCTCTGGAAAATTTTGAATTTTTTCTTCATTTCGAAGTTTTTTTCAAAATTTCGATTGTTTTCTCAAAGTGTCCCCTTTTTTCAAACTTTCGTTATTTTCATTAACACTGGGTTTTTCTGAAAATTTTGTAGTTTTAAAATTCAGCTTACAGGATTTAGCTGATTTCTTAAAGTTCATTATTTTCTCTATCTTTGTCTCTATATTTGAAAAATTTCATTTTTAAAATTTCCGATAATTTCGAATTCTTTCTTGAAATTCATCTTTATGTCGAAATGTTTACTGTTTTCTTAAAATTAGTACTTTTCCTATAATTCGTCTTTATGACAAAAGTCCACTTTTGAATTTTTTTTTATGTATTTATTATTTATAAGAGTTATTTATAAATACGTATTATTATGATCTAATATTAAACTAATCGCGAAACACTTTCAAAAATATTCTTTTTTCGAAATTCCGCCATTTCTCTTTATAATCATTTTTTCAATGACAATTTCGTTTTTACTGTTTTCAAAATTTGACTTTCGCTGAAAAATTCTCTTCTGGTCTTCAGGAAATGTAGCATTTTTTTTTCTAAATTCTTTTTAAAAAATTCTACTATTGTAAGTTGGTCTTTGCTCGAAATTTCGATGTTATTCCCAAAATTTGACTTTTTCCCACAATTTGACCTTTTATTGGACAACCTGACCTTTTTCTCAAAATTTTGAAGTTTAACTTACAATTCTCTCTATCTCTCGCTCTCTCCCTCTTCCCCTCTCCCTCCCTCTATCACCCCCCCCCCTCTCTCGCTCTCTCTCTTTCTCTCCCCCTCTCTCTCTCTGTCTCTCGGTCCATCCATCCATCCATCCATCCATCCATCCATCCATCCATCCATCCATCCATCCATCCATCCATCCATCCATCCATCCATCCATCCATCCATCCATCCATCCATCCATCCATCCATCCATCCATCCATCCATCCATCCATCCATCCATCCATCCATCCATCCATCCATCCATCCATCCATCCATCCATCCATCCATCCATCCATCCATCCATCCATCCATCCATCATCCATCCATCCAT